>VWZZ01006513.1:112386-124635 GCA_013399095.1 Psophia crepitans | reverse complement strand
TTCTGTGATTCTGTGAAACTGAAAGTTAAAAAATGCAGTCCTGAAAAGTCTATACAAAGTCCATACCTGATAGCCTGGGTAGATTTTATAAGCCTCTCCCTATTATTTTTCCTCGTGCTGGCTGCTGGCTTATTTTCCTATGTGCCGTTGTTCGGGAAGTGGCACGAGGCTCAAGCAATGCAGCGGTTGCCATGGAAAGCAGCTCGAGTTTGCTCTTTATTTATTTAATTTATTTCTGAATGGCAGTGTGCTGCAGTATGTAAAATCTGTATGACTTGCTAGTACACTGGAAACCACGAACCTGGGGCTGTATTTAAGGATAGACTGTCTTTCGGAAAGCACGGTAAAAAACTGAACCTCATTTGCAGCTGATTTGATTTCTTTTGGGGGATTGCATTTCCCTGGAGACTCGTGTCTGAAATGCCCACCGAAGCAGAATTAACACTTACCTCAATTAAATCATCTTTTTTTTTTTTCCCTGATACAAAGACACCTCATGTCAGTGCTGTTAAATATGCGACTTCAACGAGACTTTCAGGAGTGAGTGGAGCATGGTTGTTTTATCCCTGTTATATTTCTTTATATAGCAACTAGAATCATGTAGAATCCTTCTTGCCTCCACGAAAAGGACAGAATTTGCAGAGCAACACTTACAATTAATTAGCAGTGAAAAATGCTACTGAATTTTATCCTTCAGCATTACAGTAAATCTTGTCATGAGAAAGTGACACAGGAGAAACGTAAAAACATGTGAAGGTCAGACTCACTAAATCTAATGGCACCAAAGCAGTGTTCAATTGCTAGTTAAAAAAACGTGTGTGGGATAATGAATCTTTGTCCCTCTTTCATTTCCTCCCCTCAAGTTTTTGAAGCTTTTAAATTGGACGTTGTCTGAGCTAAAACCCACAGGAAGAGTGAGTCTTCATTTGTACCACTGTCATTAAACAAAAAGGGTAGAAAGACAAAGTAATGAGGAGGTGGACATGGGAGGTAGACTTTGATCTGTCCGGATATTATAATCCACACTCTTATATATAGAAAACAAATACAGCTTTTCTATATCTATTCCTTCATAAAAATAAGTGAAATTTAAAATTTACAGGAATACAGTAGAGATCTTAAAACTCTGCTTCTGTCATTTGACAGACTCAACTGTTGTACCTTATCCAGTGCTTTTTGCATTCCCTGCTGCCTGGGAAAACATGCACACAAAACAGCCATAGCTGCTCTGCAGGCCGAGCACTATGTCTTTATTCTTATTTTCCACTCATTATATACTTCCAAGTTGCTTTGACAGTGCTAGCTATCTTTTAATTGGTTTGGTAGGTATTATACAGTTTAGTCATATGCACCGATGATTAATTAAGCCAGCTCATATCTGTATTTAAATTCAAATCTAAGGAACAATATTAAATTTTGTCCTCTACAAGATGAAATAGAGGAATAATCAAAGGATAAAATAATACAAAAAGATCCTTTTCTTAGTTATAAAGGGATGGAAATTAATAAATTGGCTCCGATTGGCAACTCTGCACTGTGAGAGTTATTTAATGATCCACAGACTTGAACTGTATTATAGAATTAATTTCCAAGTAATACCTTTCATTAGCACAAGGTATGCGGTTGCATTATGTCAAAGAAGTAATATCAGGCCCTCACTGTTATGAGATCCCTACCTAAGAAGGTCATAGGACCTGTTGTCCTTGTGTGGGAGAGTAGGCCAGTAATTCAGCACTGGGAAAGTTAACTTTGAGCTTCCCAGAAATTCGCACAGGAGTCTTAGAGGACTGAATTAAGTGCACATCAGGGAAAAGTCCCTGAAAGAGTTAGTCAACAAAACGTCAGTCGTAACGATATTGAAGACTGCAAAAAGAAACCCGCTTAATGCATATGAATGTTTTAGTACACCCTGTGTCACTTGGTGCGGCCTAGATTTTAGAAATTAGATCCTTCCTGAGCTCTACCACCACCTAAAAATCACAGGCTGGGCAGCTGATTTCTGTCTGAATTTCCACTAGGGCATGATCTCTCAGCGCCACTCGTGGTGACGCGCATTGGCAACACGGGGTGCAGCACAAAGCCCTGTCATGCAACAGGCGGGAAGTCTAATCCTCAGCAGCCGGGCCTGGTTGGCAGCACCGCACGCTCTTTCCTTCCCTGCTCCGAATCCCCCAACACATGCCGGTCCCTGATCGCCTCCCACTCCGGAGCTAGCCACGGAGAACCGGAGGGTGACACCCACCATCTGCGGAGCGGAGCTGGCCGGTCTCTGCCGGGGACTCCCATTTGAGAGTCTGTCCCTACATTTAGCGGTATTGACAGTAAAAATCACCACCCCATGAAACAACCCTAGCTTCAGTTTTCATTATTAGCTTTAACCTTTCAGAAGTAGAGCCTAACATTTGATTTCTCCACGCTATGCTTACAAAGCTCAGCAGTGTGCAACCAGCTGCAAAACACAGTTAACTGGTTGAAATTGCAAACAGGAGGCTTCTAGACTTTCTCTGTACAAGTTGCTACAGCAGGTGACATGCCAGCTTAAAAGAACATCGGTAGGCTTCAACAGATTTGTTTTTTTTTTCCCTTCTCCCTAATATCAGAGTGGATCCACCTGGGGCTTCAGAAGCAGACTGTCGTTGCTGTTACAGACTAGCGACTTGAAAAGGGTTAGATACAGGAGCCGCTCTATTCAAGGAAGGAACAGGAGTGAAAAATGCAGCTCCTTAGGCCGACCTATCCTCCGGGCAAAACACTTATATCAATCATTAAGGAAAACAGAGTCTACTTCTTAGAGCATGACAGACAGGGAAAAAAATAATCCCAAACTGCAACTAACATTTATTTGCGAAACAAATCCAAGTGAGCTCTTTGAAGGGGTGACCAAGGAAATAGATGATAGAAAGGTGATGAAAGCAATTTGTCTGTATTTCACCCATGCATGTGATAAGCTGCCACATCAGAAATTGGTGGAGAAACGAGAAGACAGCAACAAGTATTTTATTGACATCATTGATTAAAAGGTGACTGTCAGCCCAAACCAGAAAATGCTAAGCATTTAAGGTAACTAGTTAAAAGGTGGAGAGGCAGAATTCTTGATGCTGGCATGTCCCAACATCTGGGCTCATCCTGGATTTTTTTACTGTATTTTACATATGATTTCTTAGGATTTATTTCAAAGGAATCAAAAAATAGATGAAGGGAAACCTTAGAAAGGGGGACTTGCAAATGCTGTGACTGCTACTGCAACTGAGAAAAGTCACTAGGCTCGACACGTATTTATTTTCTCCTTGTATTTTATTTTATAGCATTACTCTTCCTAATATTGCAGAAGTAATTCTTTCTGAAGACTATACAAAGAGACTAGAAAAATGGGGGGAAAAAAATCTGTCTTTTGAATTCAGCAAAAATAAAAAAACAGGTTGTTGAAAAGTATTTTTGACTTAGGATCAGGACCATGCTGTATATGCTGCACAAAACAATGAGGAGGACAAACAATAAACTCTCTTTCACTGAAGTAAGGGGAAAACCCACACATTGGTCTTAATAAAACACATACAAACAACTTTATTCCTGCTCCTTACCTAAAGACATCCTAAACTAAAGCCCAGGTAGTGGGGAATGTCTGGCATGTTTGGAGAGCCAGCCGAAATCCAAAGGGCAACATGAAGACAAATAGAAAAAATTTAAGACAAATTTGGGATTTGTTCCAATTTGGAACAGAAAGAAATTAAGTGAAGAAGCATGAGACTGCTGAGATTCAAACAAAATAACATGTTTCTTTAAAATCTCTTTCACTTCCCTCTGTTTGTCTATGATTCTGCATTTAATTCTGTGCAACTGCAGCATTTCAGTTTTTAAGAGATGGACATAATCCAGGATCAGATCTTGTATGACCTGTCAGTTGTTTAATAACATATCTTCAGTTTACGTTCAGGCTTCAAGTAAAATGGGAAATCTAAAAAGATTAAAGAAATTGTGACAGTCTAAAGCAAAGAAGTGCACTTGCCTAAAACAAATACCTTCGCTTTTTCCTATCTCATTATTAATAACACATGTATAATGCATATTAAGAACTACAAAACACAAACATGTCACCCTTCTCTACTGCAGTGTTCAAAGTAACTGATGGTTCATGAATAACGGTTTCAAAAGCTGTGTGAGGATACGCTTCCCACTACCTCAGCAACACAAAGAGCTTTAATCTAATCTCAAGATGATAGATTTACAGAGGTATTACTTTGACATAAAAATCTAATCAATGTCCTAAAAGACTCATGTATGGTGTAATTTTTAATGTACCTTTGTACAACTGAAAAGATGGTAGATGTGAAAATTATATATTTCATGTTCATAGCATCATAAAATCATGGAAACAAAGAACGGTTTGGGTTGGGAGACACCTTAAAGATGTTTTAGTTCCAACCCCCTGCAATGGGCAGGGACACCCTCCACTAGACCAGGTTGCTCAAAGCCCCATCCAATCTGGCACAGAAATCTCCAAATTTGGTCTAGCTCAACATACAGAAGTCATTAGACTATGAAAACTGTGATTTTTTTCCCCCTCCTTTACTTTTCCCCCCACTGCATATGAGGAATGAGTCTCTACCAGAATCCTGCAGAGCTACTGCAATCTAAACAGAGATTATCAGCAGCAACACAAATGCTATTTCTGTCTAAAAAACAAAGGAACAACTCTCCCACAGTAAAATGGGCAATGTTGGGCAGGTAATGGTACTGATTATATTCCCTGGGTGTTTTGTACTACTGTTATTCAATTTGCCTTTTCTGACTGGCAGCAGGGAGAAAAGAGAGAGGCAGCTCTTTCTCATGACCATATAGTGCCCTCATCATCAGTTCATGACAGTCCTGACTGTTAGCCAAGCTGCTGCACGTACATGATCCTAAATTCCCTCAACTCAGTGCATTTACAATGACCTACATTTAATGC
Source organism: Psophia crepitans (assembly GCA_013399095.1). Lineage (NCBI taxonomy): Eukaryota > Metazoa > Chordata > Aves > Gruiformes > Psophiidae > Psophia > Psophia crepitans. The sequence goes on along the minus strand of VWZZ01006513.1, from coordinate 119,687 downwards.
AGAATTTCTCCAAGAAAGCAGTACCTTCCATCATCCCTCAGCCGTGACAGTGCTGCTTAACAGGAACAATTTCGAACACTGAAGGAAGAACACCTGCAACTTTTGAAAAATCAAGGTAATACCAGAAATAAAGTATTATATGATTGGCCTGATCTTTCTGTGTGTGCTTATGATACTTTAGGATAAAAATATCAAAGTGTACAAACAAGTAACAATAATATTATGAAACAGAGCAGAGTTATTCATCTTGCTTGCTGGTGCAGAAAGCTGGATGGAATTGACCGACTCAATACGAGAATTCAGTTGAAATTATTACAAAAGCTCTTTCAGAGAAATTAGTCTTCTGACTTTTCATGTGGGTCCTTCACCTTGCTGTACAAAGTGCACTAAGAGTCTCATTGTTAATGAAAAGGCTTTATGAAAGACAATTAAAAGTGACAATGTAAAAAAAAAGCCTAAGCAAATATTAGACCTGATGAAAAAATTTGAGGTACTTTTGTTTTAATAATGTGCATCTATTTTACAAAAAGGTGGCTGAATCATTTTAGTTCCAGGACCCTTTGCTTAATTTTTTTTTTAACCAAGTCATTCCATCTTTAGCTTCTGTTCAGAACAACTTTTCTGAAATTTGAATGCTAACCTTAAAATAACCAATACAAATCCTTTTCCAGAATACAGCAGGGCTTTAGGAACATAATTATATTGGCCTTAACACATAAAGGTAAGCACTCATATGTGACTCAAAACTTGCAGAACCGTCTCTAATCCTATATTACTTGAAAAGCTTCAAATTTCTAGGTTAATGCATACAAGCACACTTTTTTTAATATGCAGATAGCAAAGCTTTTATAGATTCTTTATGACAGAGACTATCCTGTAGGACTGAAATTTGTTGTGAGCAAGTTTCTAATTTGATGAGAAAAGGAAACAGCTAGGGTAGCCACAGGGCAAAACTGTTATTCTTGAACATTTCTCAAAGCACCAGAGCTTATCTTTGTGTGTGTGTATTTATATTTCTTTGGTGTTTTTCACTATCATATCTCAATCCTAATGCAACATCTGCTCTGTCTGCACTAAGAGATGGGTGGATGTTTCAGGACAAGGACCCAAGTCTACCTTGATACTTTTTATAATGCACATTTTAAATACCCTTTGTGTTTCCAAAATTCTTTTGCTTAGGATCCTGGCCTAAAGCATTGCTGTCTAACACCCATCTGAATTCTCTATGTGATGAATAAAATCATGGATATTTGTAGTGAAATCTTGTAAATTTAATAAAATGTTACAGTTTAAGGTTTAAACTACAGTTATTCATACTGAAGATGCTTCCTTAATACTCAGCCCCGCTGCTGCTCTCACCAGTGCCTCAGTAACGTAAGTACAGTCATTTAACATCAGCTCGGGAGTTCACTGAGTCTCATTTAAAGCCTAGAAACACTGACAGGAGTAGTTTCATTGGTTTCAGCATTTTTGGGACCAGGCCTGTAGAAATTTAACCATATAATACTGCTTCTAGAAATGATCATTTATAAATCCATCTGGAACAGTACTCAAATGCAAAATACGATAATATCTGGATCTGAAATATCCAATTCCAAAGACACTGAAGTGGAAGCAGCTGCATAGCCAGAACCATCATCATATACTGACTAAATACTGACAGTGTACTGGAAACATACTGTTTTCAGTGAGAATGACACCAATGCAATGCATTAATATTCATGACTATCACATGTATTGTTAGTATAATTAACCCCTTTTCATATATCCATAGCCTGGGTTTGGATAGGTGGACTACCCATTCCTACGGTGGATGGAAAATCAGCTGGGCAGCTGGATTTGCAGTGTTGCAATCACTAATAAAAAGTTCAGCTGGTGGTTCCTGGTGGATACCAAGCTGAAGGTGACTTAACAGGGCATCCTTGAGAGCGGTCAGACATTGGAGCAGGTTTTCTAGGAAGGCTGCAGATATCTCCATCCTTGGAGATGTTCAGAATTTGACTCTGCAAGGCCCTGAGCAGCTCTGAGTTGGCACAGCTTTGAGCAGGACCTGGATCAGATGTTCTGCAGAGGTCCCTTATGATTCGTATTATTTTGTGATTCTAGATTTTAACAACCTGCTCATAAAAATATGGAATACTACACATTTATACTGAAGATTGCAAAAGTATTAGCTCTGTTGCATACTACAGCAACCTTTCTCCATCTTTTATGAGTGAATAGAGTTGTACTTGAGTATTCTTGCATAGCATCACATCCAGTTCAATTTTCACTTCAGAAAAATGAGACGGTGTATTTGTCATTCTTAAAGCAAGAAATAATTTTGTAAGTCTGACACTGCAACAATGAAAGTACAGCATGCTTGTAAGCCAGATATTTTCTAGCTAACAAGATATTTGCTAGCATCTGTTTTATATGATTTAGTGACTACCCTCTGCATAGAGATAGCATGCCATTCGTAACATATGCTCTTTGCTCAGTATGTTTAATAAATAGATTGCCTTCTGCTCATTTGATAACACAAATTTACTTGTCTTAAAAAATGACTGTGTATACCGTAAGAAAATATAACCTTGTAGAATTTGATTTAGTCTATAAAACATGGCATTTCTTTGGCAGTATCATGCAGTTAAAGGACTTGTCTCTGGGTGCACACAGCTACCTGGAACATAAAAGTTTACTGTACTCCTTTGCTCTGCTAACTGACCTGTTTTCCAATGTTCCTCTCCATGAAACTCTGCTTACCGTGTTTTCCTTAAAACTGGTTTTTTAGCACCGCAGGGATTTTTATGACTTGCAGACTAAATGTGTGGTTGGGCTTTAGTTAATCTGAAGCCTTTGAAGAGAAATTAGAGACTCTACTGTGTGGTAGCTTGGAGGCAGCAAAGTTCTTTGCTGTGGAGATGTAATGTGTGCTCGTGTTCATGCCACAGCATCTGTATAAATATCAAGCTTGTTCTCTGCTGTATGTTGACAATTTTCTGGCTCTGCATGGTACTCCTTCTGTCTGTCACCATGTTCTAGGTGTCATCTTTTCTGCGCTTCCTATGGCTTCCCTTTACTTCATCTCCTTTTGTCTTTCTGACTTGCAACAGAAAACAGCAAATGAATGTAAGCTATTATGTGACACAATGAATGTGGCTTCATATTGTCTTCATTTTTGTTTACAGTTGTTGTTGTTTTACCATCACTCACTCTAATTGTCCTTCATGCAATAAAAACACATTTATTTAAAAAGAGAGTGAGTCTTGATACCTACTAGGAAGTGATGATCCTTTAATACCAGTATCTACCAATTCAGTACAGTGCTACCACCCAGCAACTGAATTTCAGACATTACCTGTATCCAAATAAAACCAATTAAAAAAAAAACCAGCTTTTTTCCTAAATGACAGGATTGAAAGCAGCCACTCTCTCAAGTGCTGCTACTGAAGCTCTCTACTACTGAGCCATTCTATTCTATTCTCTGAAGCTCTTCATTCTCTGAGCTCTCCTACTTTGGCTGACAGTTTTTCTTTAATAAAACTCTATATTAAAAAGCCAAATAAAGTGAGCTTTAATTCAGCTGCAGTGGTGTTTTTACACGATTCTGAGGAATTATAATGTCTCTGCTGAGAAACAAAGTACCAGCTGAGATTAAATTTCACAGAGCCATATTGATAACCATCCTTCAGTGGCCTTTCTTATTTCAATTAGATTTCAAAGGCGCAACAGCAACAAAGTGCTGGCTCCGGATATAGTGAATAAGATATCTTTCACTGCACAGATTTCACAAGTTGATGGAACATTAGGGTTAGTTTATGCGCAATACAGAGTTCTGAATTTATCTTTCCAGAGTTTATTTTTGCTGCAACAGTCATTCAAAACCATCTCATTCACCTGCTGATGGTACATAAAGCAGCACAATTTAATCGAGATCACAGTTTTTCCCTCTGAGCACATGTCCAAATTCTGAGGCACATAGAGACTCCAAAGACAAAAATAACTTAACACATTTGAACATTCAGTTTCTATGGAGACAAATAAAAGTAAAAATCTAATGTGAGTTCTTATTCAGCCTGATGCCTTGCAGATTAGAAGCACTTCACTAAGCCTTAGGGACAGATATTATCCATAAATGAATAAATAAAATAATAAAAAAGAACAACCCAAGATCCCAAATCCCGTGTTTCTAATATGGATTTGTGTATTCTAGTTGTGTAAGAATTACTGCTGGCAGTTAGTTCCTGTTCTTCCATTCCCATCCCACAATATGGCCTTTTTGATAAACTTGAGATATAGTTTGTGTCACTTTCAACAGTCAAATTTTTTTGTTGAAACGTGAGAAAACTCAAAGCTCAGGACCTCGAGGCTTCTAGCCCTCGCTCCAAGGGTTTAGAGAATAATAGCTACACAGTTAACTGCTACAGATGCCTGATGCCGCTAGGTCAAAGTAATGAATGTTACATGAACTGTGTGACCTTTTAAGCCAGGATCAGCACAAAAAGGCCTGAAAAGCACAGCATCATGATTAGAGCTGTAGAAGTACTTGTGAGACTTCTCTCAGGCAGCTGGATACAGAGCATGCTTTTTAAAAGTGCATTTTAAGTGGGACGCTAGTCAGTCTTAAAGATCATATCTAAAGAGGTGCTGTTCACAATTAACATCAGCTTTAATGGTGTTTTCTGAACCCTGTGTTTCTGCAAGGCTTATTAGTTAGCCTAATGTCTCAGTCAGCTCTTCCTTCACACAAACTGCAGGTAAAATACAACAGGAGGTTATCAGTACTGAGGGTCTCTATAAAGCTTTCTGCAAAAACGCAAGCTCTGATGATTATGTCTGAGCCAAACTCTAGGCTGTAGCCATGTAAGTTGTCATTAGCACAGCAAAGAGCTTCAGCTCAGTTCCCGGCAAGGCTTTATTAGCTCCATACTGTATCACACTAATTATGGCTACATGCTTTTTTGGCCTGAAACTTGCTCACAAGTGACCAGCTCAGAGTCTGAGCAGAATGAATTCACGCTTGACTAAAAATACAGATATGTAGAAGAAACACACATTACAGTGCAGGAGCCAGCCTCAGCCACTTTAAGTTGACCTAACTTACCTGATTTTAATAATGTTAAGCCTATTTATCCTCCCGAGGATCTGCCAGATGCTTTGTGTTAGAAAGGACACTGTAGGTGCTCAGCAAAGATTTTTTATGCACCAAGATCACAAAAAGCATGAAACAGCAGGGTAAAGCTGGGTCCAATGGACAGAAGTCCATTGCCTGCTGAACTAACTAATCCCAGCCCAGAGATGGACGAGAGCCACATCCTAAGTGTTTCCAAGGTGGGGGGTAACAGTGGCAAGGTCCCTCGCGCCTGCTGTGGGCAGCCTGGAGGGTCTGTCCCTGCTCACTCCCAGCTTGCGCTGCTGTCGCACGGCTCCCAACCAACATGGGCTGTTCCTCCTTAGAGTCTGCTTTCAGTTGTGCTTCCTGTGCTCACTGTCAACACTGTGTGTGTCTCAGCCTCCTTTACTGGAAGCAAGTGTCCATATGAACACTTCAGACGCTGAGTTCTCACTTAGCAGAGCCTGCATTTTTCCAGCTGAGGGTTTGCTGTGCTGCAGACCCACTCAAGGAAGTTCTATACAGACAAAACCCTGTCTTTAAATAGTATAGATGCACACCCACGGCACTGTGCTACGAAGATTTACTAGTCAAATAAATACTAATTTGTGGATATATCTACTCCATATTCCCGACATTATTGTTATGAGTTGTCTAAAACTGCAATTTCACTACATATGCTGGTAGTCTTATTTGTATATGTCTTATTTGTAGTTTTAGCATGGAATGCTGAGAAGACCTGATTTGTGCAATCAGGTTGTCTATTGGTCTGGCATTTGGCAGCTTCCCCACTGACTCTGAACTCAAGGGTTGGTTTAAAAGAGAAAAAGAATTCTTAGAGATAATTTATTGAAATCAGAAAATGAGTAGAGAAATGCACAATAGTGTCTCCACCGAGGCAGAAGGCAGCCGTGACACCAGAGCTGGCAGAAGCCAAGTGCCCAGCTGGCACATGGGTATGAGCCAGGCAATGCTCACACAGCGGCAGGCTAGCGACAGCATTGCTGCTATACAGACAGTAAAGGAGCACTGGGAAGAGGGGGATGAAAACTCAGACAATGAACATAATTCTTGGGAAATTAGACTTCATTTGCCTAAATAGGAACTCATTTTGTGCATGTTATCCTCCTCACCAGTTATTAATTAAGACCTGAGTGTATAGTTAATAGATTACCAATTTTCATGAAGAGTAGCTGATGGAAAAATCATTTTATCTATCATTCACTAAACTCCCCAAAAAGAGATTTATGTTACTCAACTAGAATTCTACAAAAATACCAATGTACTTCCAAGTACTTTAGAAGTGCTGCTTCCTGAACTTTTCCTGCATGCTTATCTGACTCAACAGGAGCAAGATTCAACTGCCTAAATGAATCTTAGCAAACAGTGCTGAGTTCATGTGTGACTATACAAGTGTAGACCTGAAGTGCTATTGGGTGAATAGGGTGCTATTCATCTAATCCAAAAACAGACTTCTTAAATAGGTAAGATGATTCATATCCCCACAGTACTTGCTTCTCTTCATTTACGTAAAGTGAGTCTGGGGTAACTAGCTCTAACATAGACACCTACAGTGTAAATACTCAGAGGCAGGTGAAATGAATGTCATGGTCAACCAGAGAAGTCCCAGATGAGTGGAGGCTTGTTAATGTGACACCCATCCATAAGAAGGGTCATAAGGAGGATCCGAGGAACTACAGGCCTGTTAGCCAGACCTCGGTGCCAGGAAAGGTTATGGAGCAAGTCATCTTGAGGACAATCATGTGCCATGTCTGTGACAACCAGGGGATCAGGCCCAGCCAGCATGGGTTTATGAAAGGCAAGTCCTGCCTGACCAACTTCATCTCTTTCTATGACCAGGTGACCCGCCTGGTGGATGAGGGAAAGGCTGTTGTTGTAGTCTACCTAGACTTCAGCAAAGCCTTTGACACAGTCTCCCACAGCATTCTCCCGGAGAAGCTGGCGGCCCATGGCCTGGACAGGTACACTCTTCACTGGGTTCATAATTGGCTGGATGGCCGGGCCCAGAGAGTGGTGGTGAATGGAGTGAAATCCAGCTGGTGACCGGTTGTGAGTGGAGTTCCCCAGGGGTCGGTGCTGGGGCCCATCCTCTTCAACATCTTTGTGGATGATTTGGATGAGGGAATTGAGTGCACCCTCAGTAAGTTTGCAGACGACACCAAGTTGGGGGGAAGTGTCGATCTGC
>VWZZ01006513.1:28015-112253 GCA_013399095.1 Psophia crepitans | reverse complement strand
GCCAGCAGGAGCAGGGAGGTGATTGTCCCCCTGTACTCAGCCCTGGTGAGGCCGCACCTCGAGTACTGTGTCCAGTTTTGGGCCCCTCACCACAAGAAAGACATCGAAGCCCTGGAGCGTGTCCAGAGAAGGGCAACGAAACTGGTGAAGGGGCTGGAGCACAGGTCTTATGAGGAGCGGCAGAAGGAACTGGGACTGTTTAGTCTGCAGAAGAGGAGGCTCAGGGGAGACCTTGTTGCCCTCTACAACTACCTGAAAGAAAGTTGTGGCGAGCTGGGGGTCGGTCTCCTCTCGCAGATAACTAGTGACAGGACAAGGGGGAACGGCTGCAAGTTGCACCAGGGGAGGTTTAGGTTGTAGATGAGGAGAAATTTCTTCTCTGAAAGGGTGGTCGGGCATTGGAACGGGTTGCCCAGGGAGGTGGTGGAGTCACCGTCCCTGCGGGTGTTTAAAGAAAGGTTGGATGTGGTACATAGGGACATGGTTTAGTGGGTAATAGGTGGTGGGGTGACGGTTGGACTGGATGATACTTGAGGTCTCTTCCAACCTTAATGATTCCATGATTCTACGACAACGTCACCTTAGAGATGCAAATGTAGTATCAGATACTTAATGTACAACTAAACCAGTCAAAGTTCCTACAGTGAAATTCTTGAAAAAAATTCTCATTAAACCGCAGCTGAAGTTTACTTTTTTTTTTCCCTGTAGAAGTAAAGCCAAAGATTAAATCAGTTTTTCAAAACTTTTGTTGTGTATCTCCAATACAGTGAAACAACCTCCTGAACAGTTAGGCTAACATGAGAGGCAGGCAGACTAGTCACTACTTGGAAGCAGAGGTCTTCCCTGCTGTCTCCCTTTTCAAACCAAGTTCTTCTGTGAGCCCCAAATTTGCCAGCTGACAGCGCAACCTTCCACGCTGCCCTGTCACAAGAAACCCCATAGCCCCTGCCTGCCTCCCCTGGTTCTTTGCATTTCTGGCACAGGAACCTGATCTATTTTAACCCAGTTCATTTTCCCTCCACTGAATAAGATGAATAGTTGCCTGGGATTATTTAGCAAGACTCAAAATTATCTTGTAGGAAAAAAGAAATGAAATTGTAAGCAAAAACAAATATGACAATCAATTCTAGACTGTAGTTACTAACAATAGTTTTCAGTACCTGTGCTGACTATTCCTTATTGTCCTGGTTTCAGCTGAGAGAGAGTTAATTTTCTTCACAGCAGCCAGTGCGGGGCTGTGTTTTGGGTCTGTGCTGGAAGCAGCGCTGATAGTGCAGAGATGGTTTTGCTGTTGCTGAGCGATGCTCACACAGAGCCAAGGCCTTTGCTGCTTCTCGCACCGCCCCGCCGGCGGGATGGCTGGGGGTGTGTGGGGAGTTGGGAGGGGACAGACAGGGCAGCTGACCCCAACTGACCAAAGGGGTATTCCATACCATATGACGTCATGCTCGGTTTATAAGGGGCTGGGGGGAAGAGGAAGGGGGGGCAGCGGCGTTCCGAGTGATGACGTTTGTCTTCCCAAGTAACCATTACACGTGATGGAGCCCTGCTGTCCTGGGCATGGCTGAACCCCTGCCTGCCGTGGGCAGTGGGGAATGAATTCCTTGTCTTGCTTTGCTTGTGCACGCGGCTTTTGCTTCACTTATTAAATTCTTGTATCTGAACCCACGAGTTTTCTCACTTTCACCCTTCTGATTCTCTCCCCCTTTCCAATGAGGGGGCCTGACTGAGCATCAAAATGATGCCCAGCCGCTGGCTGGGGTAAAACCATGACACTCCCCCTGAACCCTGCCAGGAGTTGACTCGTGACTTGTGACCTGCCAGGAGTTGACTCATGTAGGGACACTAACTTGCTCAGGGAAGACCTGCACCACAGTGCCTGATGAGCCTATGGACTCCAGCTTTGATTCACCATCTGACACATGCCACTGCACGCCCCTGAGACCTGGCTCAGATGAGTAGCTGCTCAGTGTGGGCTGAGCCTCCTGTACTGCTGAATAACTTGAAGCTTAGCGGCCAGGGCGCAAAAGGTGGGAAGGCCACTGCCCTCCCATTTCTCACACCCACACACATGCAAGTTGTGGTGAGGCTCACATCCAGATCTGCAAACTCAGAAGTGACAGCTTCCAGTATCCACAGTGCTGCCACAGGCTAAACTTCTCTACTGCCTAATGTACAGATATCAGCTTCCAGAGCTGACCTACTTGTTCCAAGGGAGCCCATGCGAAGTCCTCCAGCTATGCTCGTACTTCCATGCCAAAGTCTGGTAATGAAAACATAGGCAAGCCAGAAAAGGCTTTTAATTTTAATTTTAGGAATTTTGAACTTAGTATCAAAGTTTGAGAACGGACAATAAAAGTTGCCGTAACAGTCTAGAAGAAAGTTGTACCAAGGCTGGTCTGAAGCCTCTACAAAGTCATAAAACTTCTATTTTTCATACTTTTTAGAAACATTAAGAATATACAGGTTACCATGAAAACAGTTTAAGACAGCAATAGCTTATACTTCTATCTTGTCCTAACATACCCAAAACCTTATCCCGCATTCTTTGCATATCCAGCACTGATGGGAAAACATACTAGACTTCAGCTACACGACTATAAAAAATACCTCAAATCTTTTAGCACAACTCTATTTCAAGAAAAATAATTTGCTATATGGTGCAAATTGACTAAGATTTTGGTATCCATCTGAGAAAGCTCCTATTTACAAAATGTACTTTCATCTCAATAAATTAAAAGATGCCTTCAAAGACACAAAAAACTTAAAACATTCACATCCTCATTTCCCCAATTCTTATAGCAGACATGCCCCCTATTGCATAACATATTGTGTTGGAGAGGTTTGCAAAAGGTCATGCAAACTCTGCAGTATTTCAAAGACTAAGCACTGAAATACAGAAGAGGTCAAGAAAACAGAGACAAGCTACGATCTTCAACAGTAAAGTAGGAACACACTATATAACTTTTAGAGTTTATGAGGAGTGAATAGTGTAACATCTATTCAAAGCATGAAGTTCACTATATCATTAAAATGTGTGACAATCAACAAACACAGCTATAATCCACCTTGGCAGAAGTTAGTGCATCAAGCAAATCCTGACCTGGGAGTCCTGCCACTTTCTTAATTGGAACCATAACTGGGGTTGTTTTAAAGACTGAAATTTATTCCTCATCTTAAGTGATACCAGTGGGTAACAGAAAAATCAGAGCAAAAAGATTGCAGCAATGACTGGAAAATAGATGTAGTTGCAAAAATTTCCTGGTGACAAAACTTACTTAATGGAAAGAAATCAGATCATGTAAGGAAACTTGTTTATGAGACCATGCAGGAAGGGCTTTAAAGCTTTTCTTTTAAAAATACATCAGGATATTCTGAGTTATGTCTTGACTATATCTCCAGAAAGTTCTGTAGGTATTAAAAAGTGAGGATGAATAGTGTTATCGTCCTGCTGCACAGGACAGACAGGCAGGCTATCCATTTCGCAGCCGCTATAAGGTGTCATGGTTCAATTAACTTCAAAGACCTTACAATAATGTATATCAGGGAAAGAACTGCCTCACAGTTTTGTGTAGACCCTAACAGGAAAAATTTGACTATCAGATGGCTACAGAAGAAACAAATGCAATAGTCAGAATGAGAGAATATCTCCATACAAGGACAGGCTGTTGCTCAGGATTATCTGTATGGGCTCTGTTTACATGTTGTGCTGGTTTTGGCTGGGATAGAGTTAATTTTTCTCATAGTAGCTGGTACGCGGCTGTGTCTTGGATTTGTGCTGAAAACAGAGTTGATAACACAGGGAGGTTTTTGTTACTGCTGAGCAGTGCTTACACAGAGCCAAGGCCTTTTCTGCTTTCCTGGATATTCCTGAACACCTGCCTGCTGATGGTAAGTGGTGAATTAATTCCTTGCTTTGCTTTGCTTGTGTGTGTGGCTTTCACTTTACCTGTTAAACTGTCTGTGTCTCAAGCCAGGAGTTTTCCCACTTTTACCCTTCTGATTCTCTGCCCCATCCCACCTGGGGGAGTTGGCGAGCAGCTGCAAGGTGCTTAGCTGCCCGCTGGGTTTAAACCACAGCACGTGTAGATAAAATGGGCCTGAGCCACCAACACACTGGCCTTGAGGCAGGCAGACACTACACAGCTCTTGCCTGTACCACTGAAATTACTTCCCCCCCCTCTTCCACTTCCACAAAAAGAGATACCTGCATCACAACTGCCTTTGGGGAAAGATGCATGGCCAGCCCATTCATGTTCTTGAAACATGCCCCGGCATACGCACAAGGAGTGTGCTGGCACCTAACTATGTAGGTGGCCACATGCCAGAGAGGGGCCTCCCCCCCCCCGCCCCCCTCCCAGTCCACCTCAGTTTGCTGTGGCAGATGCAGTCACAGGCACCGGACAGTATGGTTCACTGAACTGGTACATAGGGGATTCAGATCAGATTTGTGCTAAAGGGATGACTTGGTCCTACAGCAGGAGAAGGTGGATAATTACAGCTACAAGGAGGAAATGAACATTTAGTAAAGAGAGAGGAAACCCAGTTTTTATTCCTAATTATCTTTCCTGCTGGTACAGTAACAAAGACCCCAGCAATGACACACAAAATGCTTGACAGCACACTGTGTGAGTCTGATGTCAGAGGATGCCTCGCTTGCCCAAGGAATGCACTTGTTCTGGCATTGCTCTGAGAAGAAGACAATACAAGTGAACCTAGAAGACAAATTATCGAGGCAAATGGAAGCTGAAGAGTTTAAAGACAATAACCACTCTATTTAATGAGGTTATTCCGCATTGTAAGATGACTGAAAAAAAGCATCCTTTTTAAGGGAAGAATGCTTCCTATATTTATATCTTAAATGTGTTATTGAGTGCATCTTCATATTCATAAAGAATTGCTTTCTTCTAAAAATATTTATGTATTTTACTTGGATCACATGCTCAACATAAATACAGTGTTCCAGGGAAAACATCTTTTGCTTGGCTTGTTTCTGGTCTCTTGCAGACAGATAACCCCCTGTTTATTTAGCAACTACATAATTTGATAAAACAATATCATGGGGAAAATATGAGTTTCAAATTCCAATTTGTGATTTTGAGACAAATATAGCACTTTTTTATTGCATAAGGAATGAAGAGTTACAGTGGGTGCATCGTGCATGGTGTGGAAAGTGTGTTACAAGAATGTAGGTAATTCTCTGTAGGGAAAAAACAAATATTTGGCTGGATTCAGTGAGAACGTTTTGTAAGATATAATAGAAAATCAGGTTTTGGTTAAAACTCATGAGGACTTGGGCTAGACTTATGAAGCCTATTTTAATATTGATTATTTATGACTACAGCTCACCTTACAAAAAAAAAAAAGAGAAAAATACAAAGGGGATGCAGAAAGGAGGCAGGTAGAGTCTTAATTGCAACATTCAGAATAAACAATGTTTGCTTAGACTGATTTGCATTTTCCTGTAACTAAACATATTTAAACCATCGGCAGTGGGGATCTAAATCAGATTTAAAGGTTGGTATCTCCCTGTTCATACTGCAATTTGAAAAGTGCTCAGTTAATGATTATGAAAGATATTTCTATGGAATGGTATATTATTTCAGCATTTGCTCCTGGGGATTACTGCTCAATACCCTCATTAAAACGAAGCAAAAACCTCATGGTGGCTGAAGTATAAACATTGCTCTATTAGAATAAGATGTCATAAGAATTGTAGCTCAAGTGCTCACATTAAAAATTGTGAGCTACTGTTCCCATAGCAACGGGCACCGCAGTTTAGCTAACATAGCTGCTTCCCGTTCCAGGGACTTCATTGTCATTGCCGTTTACAATATACAAAGGTGCTTCTAAGGCTCTGACACGGCAAACGGACAAAACATTGGAAACGTGTCGAGGAAGGTACAGCTTTCATTTCAGATACAGGCCAATAAAACTCTTCTTTCTCTTCTCACCTGTGTTTCACGGGATTATCTACCATCCTCAACGTACCATGTACTAATTCAGTTCTCCGTACAGTGCAGGAGATCCAGTGAAAGGCTGTGCTGCCTCTGTGCCAGTCTGATCCTTTCTGGAATGTGCAGAAGCAGCTTCTTTGCTGGCAGATTCCCTCTTTCTATCCTTCCTCCTCTCAGTTACCAGAATAAGATTCACTTCAATGCGGAGAGTCAGCACAACGTATCTGGGGCACCTGTTAAATCTCATACTGAGCCTACACACAGTTACTAATTTAACACACTGCTGACATGCTCCCATAGCCGTAAGTCTTTTGTTTCCCCAATGGTTCTGTGGATCTTGTTATATATCTGAATCACTTTAAAGTGCTTTTCTTGAAACATCTGGTTCCATAGTTTTCAATTTTAAAAAAAATAAGTCTGAAAAAGTTTTAAAGTAAGAACTTCAAGGGACACCAGAAGTAATATTCTCACTAAAAGCACTCTGAAATTTTGCAGTTGAGTAGCTGTGGTCTAAATGGAAAGATTCGGGGAGCACCATCAATTTCTATCTACTGGAAGTTTAGGATTGCCAGCCTGCAATCCTTGCCTTGCAAAGAAAAATGTCTTACACTATTTTCTCAGTGAGGCTGGAAGAATTCCTTCTGGAGGAGAGACCTAATTGATGTCAGCAAGTGAATCACCACCTGTCCATGGGTAATGGATGCTTTTGAAAGCAAGCTGTATTGGCCACTGCATTTGATAGACTCCGTAATGAAGTGCTGGCTCTGTGTCAGAAGTTCCCCTGTGCTGAGCCCCTGCCAGGGACCCTAAGGCACTCACCCCTTCACAGATCTTTCTGAATAAATAGATGGAAGGTAAAAACACTAAGCTGTTAACTTCACAGCTAGGAATTAATTATGCATGATGTTAGGAGGCAGATAATTTATTTGACTTTGAAGGTGTTTTCTCATTTTGGTGAGTTGAACAGGGCACCAAAGACAGGCACTGACACAGGTAGTTGCACAAGCAGCTGTGGTGCTGGAGTACAGTCACCTGTCCTGTGGGTAGGTAACATGAAAATTTCACAGTGGCAATTCAGGGATCAATGTGTGAGGTGCGATATATGCCACTCATGAACTTCACCTAAAAAACGTGTAAAAAGTAGCCATGGCAGCTAGCTGGTTTTTTCCAACTACAATCCAACGCATGCCTTTTTCCAAAGATGCTATGACACAGAGGAATAACCCTCTACTTCTACATCCATCCAAACAAATATACAGAACCTGCCTATTATTTCATTCATACCAACTAAGTGCGTGTGATCCAGCACTTAAGTGTTCAGCTGATATAAAAAGAAAAAAGCATTACACCTACCACTGCAATTATTACAACAGTATTTTTATCCTGCAGCTGAGCATACACAATAAGTGAGCATTGGGTTACGCTACATGAATAGTGCATTAGTCTTTATTGTCCTACAGGACAAATTCTGCAATCGCCCGTCACAGATTTCAGCATAGTGATTTCCAGTTCTTGACCTGCGAGGCAGGTGGAGTGTGCCTGCCGAACTAGAAAGAATAGTAACTATCTTGTTTCTGCAAAAATTGATTGCATGTTAACCACCAGGACTGTAAAAAGTCAACTCCATATTAACTAACAGTGGCTGGTCTTGCATCAAAATCAAACATACATACACAAGTCACTAATCTTCATTACAGAATCACAGCATAATAGAATGGTTTGGGTTGGAAGGCACCACAAGGATCGTCTAGTTCCAACCCCCCTGCCATGGACAGGGACATCCCACACTAGATCAGGTTGCCCAAAGCCCCATCCAACCTGGCCTTGAACACTGCCAGGGATGGGGCCTCCACAGCTTCTCTGGGCAACCTGTTCCAGTGCCTCATCACCCTCACAGGGAAGAATTTCTTCCTAATGTCCAATCTGCATCTCCCCTCTTTTAGTTTAAACCCATTATCCCTTCTCCTGTCACTACACTCCCTAACAAACAGCCCCTCGCCAGCTTTCCTGTAGGTCCCGTTTAGGTATTGGAGGGTCGCGATTAGGTCTCCCTGGAACCTTCTCTTCTCGAGGCTACAGAACCTCAACTCCCTCAGCCTGTCCTTGTAGGAGAGGTGCTCCAGCCCTCTGATCAACTTTGTGGCCCTCCTCTGGACTTGCTGCAGCAGCTCCATGTCTTTCCTGTACTGGGGACTCCAGAGCTGGACGCAGTACTCCAGGTGGTCTCACAAAAGCAGAGTAGAGGGGGAGAATCACCTCCCTCGACCTGCTGGCCACACTATTTCTGATGCAGCCCAGGACTTGGCTGGATTTCTGGGCTGCCAGCGCACACTGCTGGCTCATGTTGAGTTTTTCATCAACCAGCACCCCCAAGTCCTTCTCCTCAGGGCTGCTCTCGATCCATTAGGTCTCCCTGGAGCCTTCTCTTCTCTAGGCTGAACAATTCCAGCTCCCTCAGCCTGTACACTACCACATCCAAAATTTCTGTTTATCACAGCCATATTTAATTAGAGGTAGAGGCTTCTATGGAAAACACTAGCTGCTATCACCTCTGATCCTTACAATCGCTTCCTGGGCTGAAATCTGTATGAGGAAACAGTTCCAGAACTATGTAAAAAACCCTAAATAATTAAATATTATCATCAAATTTATTTTGAAGTAATAAAGACCGTGTATGGCATTTTAACTTTCAGTACTGTCATTTAATATTTTCAGAAGAATTTGTTTATACAACAGTATGATTTATTCTTGTTAAAAAAATTTATAACAGCAATGAAATACCTGAGTCACGATCTATGCAATACATTAAACTTCTGTACAGATTTTCTTGGCTTGTCGATAGTTATCTGAACATCTATTCTCCTTGGCATAGCTTTTGTAATTCACAACTGAGACTGCTCATCTCAAGAGAAGTAAAAACCTTAAGGTTTGAAATAAATATAATTTTCAAAAATATAATTAAAAATTTAAACAGTATTCTGAGGTGATATTATTTTAGCAAAAATAATCCTCGAGAAAGCAATATTTTAAAAAAAAATCATTTAGAACTACAATATAGAACTATTATTTTAAAATCTTCCTTGTTGTGTACACAAACAACTAAAATTCATAAAGAAGTACTGCTAGATCATCTAATTGGCCATAGAGGACCCTAATGGTCATGACTCATATTTTGCCCTGGAAAACAGATATATATCATAGAAAAATATGTACTAACATGAATTACTTATTTTGCCAAATATTCTAGGTATAACCTTCAGCTGTGCAAGCTGGCCTACACTTGTAACTAAGGAGTAACATTGGACAGTATGTCATCGCAGTAAATAGAAACCTCATCAATGCAGTATTGCATACTTGTCTATTTTAAGAAACTACCACCTGAATATTTAAAAGACTTTTTGATTTTTAGCTGTGAAAAAGGCTACTTTTAATCCATGTTATGAAAATGAGGAAATTAGAGGAGACAGGTTTTAAGTGTGTAGGCAAAGTTTGCAAGGAGTCAAGCTTTGACTTGTGATTGTCAGACTTCTGTCTCAACCTTAAGACAATTCTTTTTACTTCCTGACAGCATTATAGAGAAAAGAGACAGCTTCTTTCCAATGAAATGTAGGATCTTGTGCAAAATTAGAACAAGATGGCTTTTAATAGTAACTACAATGGAAAGCTCAACAGCTACACACAATACTTCATAGATATGTCAGAGTCTATAAAAACTCCACACGTTGGCAGATTAATGTCACATTTATGCCTTGAGCCAACATGGTTGTCCTCTTTTCAATTCAAAATCTAAATTATCCTCCTTAAGGATTTGCCTTTGGCTATAATTCCAATTTTATATCTTTCTTCTTGTGAGTTCTTGTGGACTGTAGAATTAGTTTAAAACATCAGAATATATTTCTTTTAGGAGACTTTAACATTTCAGAGTCTTCATTTGACCTGTTTCTCTTAGCATTATGAAGTGCTGGGGCTGTTTAAGATGTTCTGCAGATTATAGGTTCAAAACAATTTCCAGCAGCATTGCAGGCTAAACGTAGAGCAAGAATAGTTGAATGACAGTTTAGAAAAATCACTGCCTTAATAGAACATTGGGGATAATTTGACAAACCCAATATCATAATTACTGTTGCCCTTGCAGCTCTCAAATAATTATGTTTCAGGTTTTTCTGAAAAGAAATGTTTAATTAAAGAAGAATCAAGCCATGAATTCATGTATTTGCAATTCAGAGATACATCATGCAGCTCTGCAGAATCTAGTAGAGTCCAAACCTTTTTCTTTTCTTCTTTTTTTTTAATTTTATTTTATTTCCTTTTAATTCTGTTTTGTGGTAATGAATGAGGTATATAATTACTCTGATTCATCCTGTCCCCTTAACATGAAGCACCCCAGAGCACTTAAAACCAATAATTAATAAAATATCAAAAAGGAATGAATTAAAAGTACAACTAAAAATTAATCCTTAACTTGATATTAAACGTGATCAAGACTTCATATAATTCATGTTATACAAGTGGCTAAGAAATAACTAGTAGTACCTGTACCTCTATACCAACAGCTATTTATACAGTTCTTGTCGAACAACTAAAATCATAGTGAAGAACCAAAGAAATGAGACCAAGTAATCCTAAAGAGTAAAATAAACCCATGTGGTGAAGCATCAGCATCATATGTCTCTGTGGAACTTCTAAGAAGGAGCCATAGGTCTTCTAATTCCAAAGTTTCCTCATTTTCAAAAAAAGTTAATATCCCTTTCATTTTGCTTTTTTGCATAGATCTAAGTAGAAAATAAACAGGTGAAAATAGGCATACAGAAATAAATACTTAAATACAAGAATGAAATTCAGATAACTGTGAGGTTCCTGCATGATTAATCGTTTTTGTCTGCTTTCCAATCTTTGTTACTCCATGACTAAGCCTTCACTCTGGAGCAGGGATACACCACCATGCTGTCCACTCCTCAGTTCAGGTTCCCCAATGCACATGCCATCTGCATCCCAACCCCAGGAAAGGTTTGCTCAGTGACGTGCAATCCTCATTGCTCAATCACCCATTAGAGGCAGGCTCCAGAGCAACCCAGCTGGAAAGCCAGGAGCTGTTTTGGACCAGGAGCCCGAAAGAGCTCGGAAATAAAAGAATTCACAAAATAAATTTCAATTAATTTGAAATAATGTTTTAATCTTTTAATCTTTCCCCTCAGCGCAAATTCACATATCAGACTTTTCACTTTGGTAGGTAATGCTTGGTTTTCCATCCGCAGGTTCATCTGGCAGCCTGATATTTTGAACAGCAGGACTATGCGCAGTTAAATTCCAGTCAAGACTAAAGGCAACAGAAGTATAATGTACACACAAGCTTTCTCCTCATAGTTTTAACTCAAAACAAAAAAGTCAAGGGGCAGACACAGAACTGTAAGAAATTAACAGAGCTAAAAAAGTTATGAAGCCAGATAAGACCTATACCAGATGAAGTGTAATAGTTGAAAGAAGGCTTATTTCTTTGCGATCCTGTCCATTGAATTTTACAGAACAGGAACCAAAAAGAGAGCTCAACTGTGAGTGACTTTTTTGTTTTGTTTACTGGCCTATCATACTCCACCCTCATCGATGGTTTGATGGCTTTCATTTTATGTTTTGGTTTGGTTTGTGTTGGGTTTTTTGTTTTGTTTTGTTTTAATCAAGCTTGTATGCAGCCTAAGCTGAAACATCTTGCACTTTCTGAACTTGGTGTAAATCAAAAATAATGTCAATAAGGTTCAGCAGAAAGGTTAGAAAAAAATTCATCATTTAGCCAAACTTCAATTCACAGAGCAGGCACTTCCCTGGATAAAATCAAGAGGATATCTAGCCAAAAGCATCTGTGAAATAATAATTTATCCAAATTTGTTCTTTAAAGATCTGTCAACTCTAATCAAATAACATTGAACTTTGATATTCTGTTGTTGATACTCTTGGACTAAATTCCACTCCATGTTATTTGTTCTAAAACATTGATTCTTCATTAATATTCTATCTAACCTTACACACGCTTTGGACAAAGGCAGAGAAAAAGGATAAAGATGAGAGTTTCTGTGCTTCTGACTCAGTGCTACAGTAGCTGCAAGTAATATGGCTGAGCAGACACTTTCAGATAAACTTTGATTTCAGCCACAAAGCCCCAGTACTGGTGTAATGAATGAAACGTCCATTTAACTTATAGACCTACCAGATCTGTGGATAGGAAAGTGCACAGTTCAGTAGGCTATTAACTAACCTGTGAAATGATGTTCATTATATGGACAAAGTGTTATTTCTTCTGGAAAACAAGCAGGTCACCAACCAACTACTTTGATCAGATACACCCAGGAATTAGAATGGATATTTTGTGTTCACATCTGATTAGCATTTGAGACCTTCTTTCTCTAAACACTTCCCACAGGACTGCACGTGCCAAATTCCTACCACAGCTCAAACTACTATACAAAGACCTGAGCATGCTCATTTCACTCAGCTCTATCTTAGGTCTGCCAACAGTACTGAAGACAACAGTCTTTCCCCTAGAGTACTAAATGACTTTCAGAAACAAAAAGAGGGAAACATTTTTAAGTTGAGATCTAGCATTACATCGCCCACAGTGAAGAACTGTTAGAATAAATAACCAGCCAAAGCTTTCTCCCTGAGGTATTTCGTAAAACCTCAAGCGTATTTAGATGAATTGCAACAAAACAGTATTCATCATTAACACAATGAAAAAACAAAGTCTGTGGATCTTACTGAAGAGTTTTGATACTTTCAGGTGCAAGTAAGGAAAGGAGAAAACACTCCATGTTAAAGCAGAATTAAAAGACAATTCAGCAGAGAGGCAGAAGGTACATTTGGTTATCTACTGCACTTTCTTAACTCAGGTGGCACCTTATTAGTGTGTATGTGATCCAGAACAGGAATTCACAGGTACGCTTCACAGTCATTGGAAAGAAAAACAGACAACTGCTATTAACTACCACCTCCATGGAGCTCCTATGCGCTAAAGGTACATTCTTAATCTTCTGAGTGAGTTAATACAACTTATTGGGTATAGGAATGCAGTCTGAGGGACGCGTTTGAATGGGACATAAGTCAGTGTAACAAGAAGTACCCTGGTGCCTTTGCAATTCCAAGGGCACGAGGTCACATCAGAGTATGCAAAAGTAAGACAAATGAAATCCCTACATATTTATTTTTTTTAATAACAGCTATTACTGCCTCTGTCTACAATGGGACCTGGGATAGAATCATTCTCTGTCTCTGGGCTATTACACAGAAACGGAAGGCAAAGAATGCAAAAGCTATGCTGCTACAGACATTACTTGAATGAGTGGTCCACTGCTAAGGACACTCCCCTGGGAGTCAAGGATCCCTCAGTCTGGTCTTTAGATTAACTGTAGTTTTATGCATCTATCCAAAGATGGTAATACAAAATATATAACTTACCCTTCAAGTAAGAACTAGAGTCCAGAACACTGTTTCTTTCTCGCTACCCAGAAAAAAAAATGTTATAAAGAAAGCAAATAATTGCTTCAGGCAAGCTACTGCCACCAAAATGTGCTTTAAAGTGAGCTAATAGAAGACTGAGAGCATCTGGGAACAAAGGATTTAGACCTACAGCATGGGAGATTCTGTTCTGTGAAGCAAAGACCCAAGGAAGGATTTAAATTCATTATATTCTGGCCAGTTTTGTGGCACACTTATCTGTCAGATAGAAAAGCATAATTCTGGAATGCAGATCTCTCAAGGTTCCACCATGAAGGCAGAGGTAGGATTGTGAAGGAACATAATTATCAGAGTAAATAAGAGTAGCTTGGTTAAGAACACTGAGAAAAAGTCTTTGGTTACAGGGACTGCCAGCACCACTTCTGTATAGCAGGTTCCTGAAGTTTAGGAGACATTTCATATCCTTACATGCTTTGAAGTCTCTATCCTTTTTTTCATCCCACTCCCTAGACACACATGCTGGCTAATCTTCCTTCCTCTTTGGAATAATGATAACCCAAAACTAGGTGCCCTCCCAGGTACGAGCTGTTTGGAAGAAGCTAGATTTCATGTGCTGCCATAAGAATCATTCCCTTCCACCCCTAATCTGACATTAGCCACATCAAACAAGGGGAAAAACATTCATTCCTATTCTATCAGCTAAATTTTGGGATCACCGCGTGGATTGCTTGACACAGACAATCACTGCAACCTGAGCTGGCAGTTCTGAACTGTAGCTAAAAGCCTAAAAAGGGAGAGTGAGAAAGGAGGTGTTATGTACAAATAAGAAATTACTTTGCTTCTATATACAGCATTTACAAAATTTCTACATGAACATATTCTCTATAGTTCTCATAGATTTAGAAAAAATGGAGAGAGTTCCTAGGACAGCTGTCAGAAAACCAGTCTTACAGTGTGAGCCTTAAAGAGTACAACATATCCAATTTGCCAGAAAAAAAAAGTTGAAAGGTGCCTTGACTACTATATATACTTTTTTAGTAGCCATAGGGGTGTTAAAATTGTGATAGTCTAAAGATACAGAAGACGGAAGGTTTGCAGATCAAGGCAATAACTTCATTAGGCCAGGTGGCACAGACAGAAAAGCTGCACAGGCTTCTGTGTGCATAGGTTTGTCAACAGGTCACTGCAAACAGTCACTTTTTCATAGATACTTGTTCAGAAATCGTATCTGAAAAAGGGAGACTTTTCAGTCTTACGGACAAAGGCATAGCAAAAGGAAGACTGGCAGCTGAAATTAGACAAATTCAACCTTTCCACAACATTGCAATTTCCTAGCACTAAGGGTAATTAAATATTGGAACGGCTTACCAGGGGAGCTGGTGGACTCGCCATTGCTTGGAGCTTTAGGACGAGATTAGATATCATTGTAAAAGAGATGCTTTAATCCAGCTTCTGGAAGTTCTCAACATGCCCATAACACTTGCAGCTCTGCATTGAGACAATGACTATAATCAAATCTCATACTTTAGGGTTTCAGCTGATCAACTGCAAGGGTTATAAAGAATTTCTTTCCTTTCACATAAAAAACCCAGACAGATACGTTGGTGTGGTTTATGTTCTGATCTGTCTCTGAAGTACCAGAGATTACCCACATCTACAGAAAACACAGGGGGAGCTGATGCAGTGGTGACAGGGAAAGTACTTTTTCTTGGCCTGAAATTCACGAAGCAGTCATATCCTGATGTGAGCTCACACGAATTTGAAGCCATCTGGATGCAAACCACCTCTGACCTAGGAACTGCGTGATCAGGTCAGTGCAGAACCAAGTTTGATCCGTCTGCCCAGCCAAGGGCCTGGCACCAGCATCTGCTCAGCATTGCACCAACGCGGCAATGTGATGTTTGGAAAGCAGCCGTTTCATGCTCTGCTCCTGCAGGGGACTGGCCAAGGGTTAAATGAAAAACTATTGGATCACCATACCCTTAGAGGTCTTGTTAATGAATCTTGCTGGATTAGCTCAAAGGGAACGCTTTCCCAAGGTCAGATAAACAGAAACCTCCACTGAGTTTGTTTTGTGTTTGTGCAGTGTGAGATCCAAATCACCTGTTAACACACTAAGATCATCTGGACATATCTCATTAACTAATTGCTATTGAAGAAGCATAACACCTTGACCTTTTCTGTCTCCTAAAAAATTTACATGCTTTGGCCTAACTAGAGTGACCATGTTTACACACAGGTATCAGGATGGATTTAGTGTACTGTGTTTTCCAGTATCACTGGATATATAAGCATCCCTTTTGGTGTTTAATTTAGCTACATCTGTAACTATACAATCTGCACTATTTTAGCAGAATACTGTCATGACTTAATTAAATGCAAGTAAAGCTGAAGACAAGACAGGACATTCTGCTGCTTTTACAGTTTTGTGTGAAAAGAATATGTCTCAACTCTGTCAAATAAAGCGTAAAATGAGAAATGGTTCCTGTGAGCTGCACAGTGGCATGTCCACACTGTGAGTCTCCAAATAAAGATCTGTTTAAGTCATCCCTTTAACAGTGAGTTAGATTCAAAGGTATTTCTGTCTGTGTTAAGTAACGGGCCATTTGATGGAGTTGTGCAGGCATTTAATTCACCTGTCCTGCAATTCAGGACGTTTTTCATGTGGAATAAAGATTAATTCTCTTTACCATAATTCTGAAGCATACATATTAATATATAAGGCTTTGTTGTCAGTATCGGTCACTATCATTATGTTAAGATTGTCATATTTCAAAGTAAGAATGGGACACACCATGATAGCACTAGGTAGTAACATAAAATATTCATGTAAAAACAAAAGCAGACTCAAGTTTTAAAAAAGAGGGGGAAAAAAAGATACACTGATACTGCTTGTCTCAATGTCTATCTTGGTGATACATGCATATATTTGACAACAGACATGAAGATCATATTTACACGATGGCCCTATTAAGCAGTACATTATTCTGTGAGTACCAATACTCAAACCAAACCAGACCACTCAGAATAAAAGTCTCCCCATCTGGGATGAAAATGGCAAAACTGCACTTACAGTCTTCTGACTCCTCGGTCAGACATCACTTTGTCTGCTGCTGTATATGAGTACAAACAGCTCTGACAGACTCGGTACCCGAATCGGTTCCACTAGACAAATTCCATGCAAATACACTTCTAATCTTTTTTTGACCATTTGTTCTACTGAGATTCTTATAGCATGCCTAATGCCCGGAGTGCAGGAACGTTTGGAAAGCCTCAAATAAATCTACTGTCCCATAATTTTTAAAGAATGCTCTTTTAGATAAAAAATGAAGGAGGAATATGACATTATGCAATAGACATATTAGAAGCCAACTACATAATAAAGACTAATATTGTACTAATGATAAATATCATCACAAATTATGACTAATTTTACTTTTTGTTATACAAAAATTATGCCTTAGTTTTCACAATTTGAAGGATTATTTGAGAGAATTTTAAGTGCAGGAAGCATCTGCATATTGGCAGCAGAGATTTACCTTATCTCACAGAATGTTCATTTATATTCCTCTTGTGCCAAAATTTTTACTGAAATAACACAGAAGTTCACATGATCGCTGAGCATCAAATTCTCTGCTCTTGAATTTCTGCTAAAAAATTCCCAACTCAAAATGTTTGAATTGTTAAGTAATTATAGCTGTGAGAGTCTAAGATTTTTAATTGAGTGGATTATTTTTAAAGTTAATTTCCACACAGCATAAAAAATGGATGTGTACAGTAGAATCCAGAGAATTAACGTAATTGTGTTCTCACAAGGCCTATTTTCAATTCTTTTCTTTAAACTGGTGCATGTAATAGCCACCTGTTCTTCATTTATCAGAAATATAAAAAAACCCCTAACAGTACAATTTTGATGTGTAACGAAATGCTGTCAGAAGCACACCCCCCCCCAAAGAAAACTCAATAAACTCAATATAAAACAAATGAATAACATAATCTAATCTAACTGTCCACTTTACCTGGAAATGCATGCCCTGTTAGAGAATCCAAATCTGAAATTAAAACAGTGAAAAAAATAAACTTTAACAATAATTTAATATTAAAAAAAAAACCACAAAACCAAACCTGGCAACATATATCACATTATCACCAACATCAAATTCTAATCATATATATATATATGAAAAGCAAAAATAGAAGACTTAGTATTACATTGTGCAGTTTCTCCTCTCTATATTTGTGTAGAGTTGTAAAACAAGATCTAAAGATTAAAGTCTTGAACACTATGAGAAGCTAATTTACTATTTAAGACAGACATACCACAATTAAATAGGAATTTTACAGTATTTTTTAATGAACCTCCACTTTCAGAAGCTTATATCTTGAATATAAGCATTTGTTCTGAGGTAGTACATACGAACAATAATTGGAAATCTGCAGAATGCTTTTTAGATTATACAATTTTGAAAAGAAGATTTTCTTTCTTGATCATAACAAGTAACAGACCTAATTTTGTCTGTCCTAGTGTTCTTTTTTTTTTTTTCTTGTTCTCCCCCAAATTAGCTGTTTTAAAAAAGAGAAGAGCTGGAAGTACTCCTACCGACACCAAAAGGCATAAATTAGGATTTCACCGGTCAACTCTCCTCTGAAGAGAGAGCAGGGAAGTCCACCAGTGGCACTGGTGGCACCAGAATGACACCTCCCCATCCTGCCCTGGGACCAGAATTCAGAATTTCGTGTTTGAAGTGCTCCACCTTTGGAAATTTCATGTTCTTAACAGAGACACATTTAGTAACTTTGAGGAGTTATACTCAGGGATTCACTTCTAAATCTACAGTGAGAATGAAAAGAGCAGTTAGCTCTGATAAATTATGGTCACAGTATCAGCCAGGATTGCTATCACATTACCAAGGCATAAGGCTGATTCTCAGACATCCATGGCCAAAAAACCCCCTTTGTAGGTGGTGGTCAGTCATGCAAGACAGTGATGTGAGCACAGTCGTAAAACAAGCCACGTCACTAAGAGCAGTCTACCAGTTTCCAATTAGCTCACCAAGACAGCACGGGCAACCCTCAGGCTGTCCTCCTCCCCATCATCTCACCAGTGGGAGGGATGGCAGAGGGATGAAGTAGCTATGTTCTCTTGGAAAAGCACAACTGGGAGATGGTGGCTGACCAATTTACCCTAATATGTGTACCCATGAGCTTACTTGGCATTTATAGGGATTGAACGTATTTATTAGCAGTGCCTAGGAAAAGGGAGTTGGGCAATCTAGACACTTTATTAGAAACTTCTAGTACCATTTTTAAACTACTTCATCTTAAAAAAAGATTTTCCTTCCTGATTGCAACAATCAACAGATAGATAAAAGATTCTAGGTTAATGGTTTAGGCCACAGAAAACTTGAACTTCTTGTAATAAAGCAACTGATTCTAAAAATTATTAGGAAAATATTTACCAATGAACACCTGGATATACAAGTTCTCCTACTGGAAGACAGGAGGAAAGTGTGCTTGGATTTAATAATTTGTAACTAAATTATTAGATAAATTTCCAGAGGACTGAGAACATGCTTAATGTTGTAAGTGAACACAGGAGAACAACAACCCCAAATGTGATAAATATACTAGAGAGAATTGCTTTCCAAACTCCAATATAGTGAACGCAGTGCATTGCCTAACACTTCCAGTATGTGAGGTCTCAAGCTTTGTCGTACTAAACTTTATCATTAACTACAGCAGAAGGAAAAATTAATCTCAGCATTTTTTCTTTCAGAGCCTGTGAGACAAAAGACTATGGTTGTGCCCTAGGAACCCATAAAAATCTATCCAAAACCAGATTATATGTGAATGGAGTATCCAGCTATGCAGACGCTATGCTCTCTGAAAGCACAGAGATTGGGTGCAGCCATCATGCAAATCTGGATCATCCCCGAAAAACGTGTAACGCTTGAATTGCCCAAACCGCTGTCACTGTACGCATGCTGGGGCTGCACATCCTGCCACAGCAATAGTGTGTTTGAAAGCATCTGTTGTATGTCGTTTTACTGATGAAAGTATCCTGATGCAAAACCTTAAAATTCAAGAAAAAGAACAGGAGGAAAAAAAAGGTCATCTTCCTGCAGCTGTGAAACAGCATCTACTCAGACACTGGGATTTAAAAAAAAACAAAACCAACAACCCAAGCTGAAAAAGTGGGACTTCTTTCTGAATAGTGCATGTACATATTGTGACTTGCAGCAGAAATCACTGTAAAAATGCTATTCTGAAACTAATGCAGATAACTTAATGCAAATTAATTAAGCACTTGCCCCAGCATAAACCAGTGCTACTTTGTAATACTCTGTGTTAACGATGTAAATTGTGGATGTGTTTATTTTCTTACAAATCGACTTACCCTAACTGAAAACAAGGTACTTTGTCACCCGAGCACGTGTCCTGTGTGAACTGTTAAATAAAATCAGTCCTACTTTGCTAGCTGAAACCAGAAGAGTTTATGGTATATTGAACCCACAAATCATGATCCACATGCCCCAATTCCATCATTAGGTTTCACAAAGAATGATATGAGCTGACACCGCATAGGCAGGCAATGTAAAGCTTCCCATATAAAGATAAATACAGTGTGCAGCATTTCCCTGCTAGACTTCAATACATGCAATTACTTCAGTTATAATGGAACGAATCCTTTGGTGTGACTGAAACAACCGGAGTATTCAGTCTCTGCCATAAGATTTCTTCTACTCTTCTGGGGACCTCAAAGGCAGGAGAAAAATCAACATTTCCTGTTATTGTTCAGGAGACTTTGCAGCTTCTTGGACAGATTTTCAATTAAGTAAGCCTGGTCAGGTGGAATCCAATGTTTCTCCATTCCTTTTACATAATGAATTGCCCTGCTTTGGCACCATTCACTTTTATTTTCAAATATAAGACTTTCTAAGCAAAGAGCAGGAATATGAGATGAAAGTGGAGTACATACAAATGAAACACATTTCTATCCTCTTTTTAAGGCAAAATAGCTAGCATGTCCACAGTAGGAATTAGCAATGAATCACATTCATGCAATCCGTACCTGGTTCATACTATAAGTCATTGATTTAAGTAGCAAAACCAGTGATTTGAAGATAAATCTGACTTCCACTTACATTGCATAGCATGATTTTTAAAAAGGGAAAGAGGATGTACTTCTCAGCAGGCAGCATCTTTGGTACGCCACATTTGTTTCATCAGCTCAGTGCAAAACAGATGTTGGAGAGGGTAAAAGCTTTTCATGCCAATAAGCTAATTGTTTCTTTCCTAGCACTGATTAGCAAAGATGGAGTCCTGTCTGTATCTTGCCTCCAAGACCCTGTTACTCCTATTTCAAAACCAGTGTACACTGCACACCCCAGTACACAACCTTTGACTTCCACTCACATGATGCTCCTAGCGCTGCACTTACAGTAAAATATCAAAGCCTGGTATAGCTGCACGCTGACAGCTGGTGTACCAACACCAAATGAATGGACAGGATGATTTTTACAGTGCATGGAAAAACATACTTAAGGTGCAGAGCACATATAAGTCATTTAACATTAAGGGTTCTCCATGGCATTGTCAGCAAGATGATGAAATACCAAAACCATCTCTGCGAGCTGATACCTGCTTAGAAAGGTTAGGAGAAGCTAAATGAATGCTAAATCATGCTCTTTCAAAAATACAGGATTTCGTCCGGCTTCTAAGCGTTTAGTAGATATTTCCAGCAGGAAATGAGTGCCTGCTTTGTTAAACTTCCACAGCTAGACTCAATCTTATTTCACTAAAAGGCTATAACTGGACAGCAGAGCTCAGGGGCCATTGTAGATGTGCACAACACCTGCACCATGAATTCTGCAAAGCTCCTGACTTCTTTAAATAAGAAGAGAGGAGTGAGGTCCAGCCCCTCACAAAATTGGGAATGTGAAGGAAGAGAAATAAAAAGGCTGGTCACAAAGAAGTAAAGAGCTGACATATAGCTGCAGTGGCTGAAGATGTGAGGTGGTTTGCATTACCCAGAAGTTGCACCTGTAGCTTTAACAATAATGTCAGTGAAAACTAGTGACATATACGTCCTAAAATTGGATTTGGACTGTGAGTTTCGATGCACCCAGATTTGGCTTTAATTTGGTACTACCCAGAGTAGTAGCTAAACCAAAGTAGGTAAGCAGTTCTTTGCATTAGCCTCTAGAGGGGGAAAGTTTCCTTCAGCTGTGGAAATGATGCACATTATTCACTAAAAAGTTGGTTTTGAAGTGGAGGCCTCTCTTACACAGTCCTCTTGCCTAGACTCAGGTCTGTACTGTTTATCATTATCCTGCCACTGTGCCCCTAACCTACTGCAATAAACCTTTTTCAGGCTCTTTCTTATTTTCATTGATATATTATTAATTCATTTGCCACCAATCCTGTTAACAGCACAATTATCATATTGATGGGAATATAAACCTTTTCTGTGAGAATTTCCTGAATGAGAAGAAAAAAGAGTTAGCATAAAGGTTGCACTCAGGAATTCATAATAGTACAAACACCATTTTACAAACCCACTGCTCACTTCCACTGGTTGTTGGAACTTATTTTTATTTAAAGAGATAATTCAAACAAACAAACAAAAAGTAGCTGAAGATTTAGTTATAAAGAGCTAACAATATGCCATTACAAAGCCTAATTATTTCTGTGATTCAACCTGACATCATTAATCTATTGATAAAAAATTGCATCATGTTGAGACAGATAGATCACATCTACAGTGTTTACCAGGGTTTCATTTTGCCAGCTTTCTTTTCTGTGATGCCATTAACAGTGGGATTCAAATTTACTTTTCTTCAGTAGAGATGTCTTTGTGTGAGCAAGGTGTCTGAGCTTCCATTAGCTCCAATGAAGAAGCAGTTGAAACTGAGTCAACTAATTACACCCAAAAGTAGAAATCAACCTTGGTCAGAAGAATCACTAGAACAGCTCTTTCCATTGACAAGATCTCTAATAACGGCAGTGGGAGCTTAGACAGCTACCTACAGAAACTACAGTGTAAGTATTTGGAGCTGAATGTCACCATGAGAAAATCTTTAAGAAAAATAATCTACATATATAGATGTGGACCTGATCTGAGAGAGTCACCAGAATAATATGGAAATGATTTAGGCATGGAATATCAACTGTTTTGCAGTTGGTAAACCTGATAGCCTCAGATCTCTGAAATGGCTAGATAAAATAATTCCTAGGCAAAAATAAACTTTGTCTTGTCAGACTCTACTGCAAAAACTCACTGGGCATTTTCTCCCTCTCTTAAAATCATAGGATAATTATACAGGATGATGCTTGCAGCCTTATATTTTACCTTCTGATTTAATGTTATTCCAGCAAGGACTTAGACAATGGGCACAAACTAAAACTCTAAAGGATTCATCTGAACACCAGAAAATATGTTTGTTTTTTTTTACTGTGAGATTGACTGGGCACTGGCACAGGGTGCCCAGGGAGGTTGTGGAGTCTCCTCTGCTGAAGGTATTAAAAAACCATCTGGCCATGGTCCTGGAGCACCCTGCTCTGGGCAACCCTGTTTGAGCAGGGGAGGTTGGACCAGATGACCTCCAGAGGTCCCTTTCAACCTCAACTGTTCTGTATTTCTGTGAGATAACACCAGTTGTTGAAACAACCCAAGGGCTGCAGTGTTGACAGATTAGGAGAAAGAAATGCATTTTTTCCTGGTGAGGGGATTAAATTGAGGGAAGCAGATCACAAAAAAATATAGATTAGGAGAGCTTTTATTAATAAGGCTGCTCTTACATGTTATTATTAGTAGCTGGTAACCATTCACACCGCCCATGCATGTCTTTGCTCACACAGCTCACTCTTGCACACTCACTCACAGTTACCCACTAGTGCAGGGCTGGGAGGCCAAGCCCAGCTGTTTGCACAGAGGTGCAGGGTCGTAACAGCACATGGAGCTCTTTCGGTTGGTGTCCAGAAAGTCCTTCAAAGGATCCCCCATTTCGACAGCTGTATACGTAATCCTGCAGCCTGCCACACGTTGCAGCAGCACCCTCTTGAGCGTGGTACCATTTATACCACCGGCTGTTGATGCCAGTGGGGGCAGGTGGGTAGGTGTCGCCAACATTTGGTGCCCCACATTCATCAGTTCTTGCAGGACCAGCCAGACTATCGATCTCAGGAACTTATCATTGCCGGGGAGACTTTCTCCATGCATACACCTAGACACACACAGGCTCACAGTACTAGTATCACTTTTGCTTTTATGGAACGTAGCCTTTCCCAACTACGCAATATGCTTCAGCAGAAGCAGCTAGTGGGAAACTTATAATCCTGTTATTCCAGATGCAGATTTATCCTTACGTAGTAGTTACGATAATCACAAGAGCTGGTAATACTACCAAATATACATTATCCTTAAAAGATTCTATTCAAAACAGCATGATAAAGAAAAAAAAATACACTTCCAGATTTACTAAAGCTTTTTATTAAAACAAAAAGCTCTCTTAAAATACAGTTTACTTTTTGGCATCCCCTTCCCTTGGATAGAAATTATTAATTAAATGCATTGTCCTTAGTTTCCTTAGAATAATTTAATTTCTGTGTTCCTGAAGCTGTATTTATTAGGGGGTTTTGGGTTAAAATGTCCCCATCTTCTTCACAGAAGTTCATATTACATTTAAAAAATTTTTATGAAAACTTTATATCAAAAAAATATTTGCAATATTGGACAGACTTGATTCGTAAACATATCCTCCAGGTCTAGTTTGACTTGACTGAGCTCCGTTAGTAGGTCCATAGTGGGTAACATACTTCAGAGTAGAATAAACTGGGATCTACTGATCCTGGCCAGCTTAATTGGATAATGGTCTGCTTCTGTTCCTCCACAATTTATGTTTTCCTCATTTCTTTACTCTGTCTCACTTTAAAAAAACAACAAAGAAAAACCAACCATCAATTAAAAAAATAATAAAAAAACCCCAAACCAGTTTTCTTACATCTTAAAAACCATTATTAATCCCTTTTCTCCTTCTGCTGATCTCAAGCAAGCTGCCTGCTTCATGCTTCCTAGTATAATCGTGGCCTCAGGACTGGTTTATCCAAACTCAATATAGGGTTTCTAAATAACATCTTAAAATATGTTGTAGAACCTACAGCTGCATACAGCCATCTCAAGATCAGAACATTAATGCTTGCTAAAGTAGCTCTCATCAGGAAACTTGAAGTACATTACGGCTGAAATCCCAGCCCTGGTTTCCTGCAGTGATGGATGCTGCGCTGACAGTGGCAGCAGCACCCACTCTACTCAAGTGCAGAGAGACTTTATTCAGGCAGCATTCACTACCACTTTGATAGCAGCGATGTGGTGGTACATATGTAACACAAACTCAGACATATAAATGAAAAAGTTTCTCAGAAACGTCAGTACAAACATTATTCATACTTTCCCCAGTGGCTTCCACTTGTCCAGGTGGTTTAGTCATGAAAGAGGGGAAAAAACTAATTTTCTACTGTACTTTACTTCTTAGCATGTCCACAAACATTTTTAAGCTCAGGAACACTTTTAAATTGATGTGTGGCTGATCATTTAACAATTAACATCTTACAACTAAATATTTCTAGAAAGTTTTAACTCTAATTCATTTTTAAGGACATTTGCAAATTTATTCCAGTCCTGTGGAGCCGTGGTTAGTACAGTACTGTTCTTGAGGTAATAACCTAAAGCCTTAGCTTTGAGTCAGAGCTGATTTCTATCCTGCTGGCTCAAAAGGCTCTTCCCTGGTTGTCTGAAAAAGATCACAGAAACAACATAGTTTCTAAATTAAGGAAATGGCTAACACAGACAGCCATGGGCTATTTGTACTTATTTAGCCTCTGAAAAAATGTTATTTGTAAGTAAAGTTTCAATATCTGACAGCAAATAGCTGGTAGAGTTTTGAGAGTCTAATTTAATCTGACCTGTGCTTTTAATCAATGCTCTTCCCATAAGAAAAGTCGAAACTTAAATTTACTTTGTGTTAACATGGAGCATACACATACTCAGGAGAAGCAATGACCTAATATGATATGATGATGTCATGACTCTCAGAAATATGAAGCTATCAAATTTTCCAGACCAAAACCAAATAAAATAGATGAAGTAAAAATATGCTAAATAAAAGCCAACCTGTTTATGTAATACTGAGACATTTGTGAAATCTTCTGATTAAATTCTAGAGGTAGGCACTGGGTGCGTGGAGTCTCAAATAGAAGTTTAATTATACAATAGCAAAAAATAATATGTATTTTAAAAATTAGTTTCCTGAAGAAATTAACTGCACAATAATATATCTGCTCAGTTTTATTGCAGTCCCTTTCAAAATCTACTTTCTGCACGAAAAAGGCAAGAAATCCTGTGAAATTCAAGCGTTCCACTTCACACCACTATTCATGTCAAACACTACAACCTGCCTCTCAGAAGCTGCTTCTTCACGTTGTCAGATTCTTTCAGTCCATCTCATTCTTCCTCTTGTTCTGGAAATGCCTTTTCTCTCACACCTTCCTTGTTTTCAGTGACTTTGCTTTTTCCTTGAAATTTATATAAATACAAGGTCTTGAATCAGCAAGTATTTCTAAACAAAAGATAATTTTCTCTCATCTTCACCTCAGCATAAACTTCCCTTCCTCTAACTCAGACTGCTTTCAGGTTTGTGCTCAGCTTGATCTGGTCTTTCATATATCATTCATTATCTTCTGCTGGCCAAGACACAGTATTTTTTCATAATAATTCTCCAGCCTTTTTTTCCTTATCTCAGATAAAACTGAGCACTTATTATTGAGCAATCTATCAAGTTGTTGATGCCCTGCCTGGTTTCAGAGAGACTAAATAACTATGTTTATACATTGACATGTAAAGTACCAAGTTCAGCTTTATATGACAAAGCTGACTCAGTGACTTACTAAATATTAGGACAATTCCTGTTATACTAAACAAGCTGCAAACTCTAAGTACAGACTGGCAAAAGCTAGTGGGGAAAAAAAAGTCTACTTAAGTACTTAAAAGGGAAAAAAAGAAGAATCATTAAAAGAGCAAGCAATGAAGCATTGCCATGAGGCAAGCCCAGGAGTTTGCTAACAGATAATGCCCTTCTGGAAGGAAAAGTTAGAAGAGATTTGTCACAGTCCGTGCATACATTTTGTAAACTCCAACACTGGTATACAAAAGAGACTGATTAGGACTAGAGGAATACAGCACTTCTACATCCTATAAGATATACAAAGGAGTAAAAAAAAAAGTTGTTAAATGTTAATTTAAAACAAACAAACAAAAAAACCCCCAAACCTGCCAACTGACTTTCTACATGAAAGACAAATATTTCCAATATAAGGAATAAAACTTCAGAAGGGCTGAAAGTGAAAGCAGGAGAAATGTGTTATAAATGGCACTAGACATAACACAGAATTGAAGAACTACACTACACAAACATAAGCAACGTTATTTGGTATTAATTCTGCTTTCAAGGTATTTGAAAGAATAATTACACTGATGTCTCAGGGCTTTTAAACCATTGAAAGTAAAATGGATCATTTTGTCACTTAACATGAGTACTGTGTAGGAAATTTAAAGTTTAGGTCAGGTCAACAAATACTTGGATTCTATTTAGTTGAGAAAAATATCCTTTTTGGGGTCCAGTGTATTATGTACACGTGGATGAAATCAGCTTCCACTGCAAAACATATCTTTAGCTCTCATGTGGATCTTAGTTCAGAAAACTGGTGTGCTCTGTCAGCTGCTCTGTCAGCTGCTCTGTGTACTTGGAAAATAAAGTCAGGTTTTTCTTAGCATTTTGAAGGTAATCAGTTGACATTAAAGCATGATGGTTCAGTACAACGGTGACTGCCTCTGCTTTTTATTTTCTACTTTCTCATTACTGCTCACTGTCACTTCAAACTTTATGTTTAGTTAAACCTTTTCAAGCCTCTGGCAATATCTGAAGAGACTGTTAAAATTAATTAAATCTTTGAAAACATTTAGCCACAGTCCTGCTCTTATTGAGTTTTCTCCAGAGTGACGTCAATAAGAAGAGCAGCAGGTGTAGGTTTTCCTTCTGTCCTACCATATCACAATACTCAGGATATAGGTGGCTTCTGGTGTAGGCTTGTGAAAGATAACTTCAAGGAGAAAAATGCTAAAGAAACTTTTAATTTTAAAATTGATATGACTTGGCTGCAGAAAAAAAAAAAAAGAAGAAGAAAAAACAAGACAGAACATGTATTTTTCTTTGCCAAGGACATAAAGGGCCTGGAAAGGGATAAGGACTGTGTTAAAGCTACATATAACAAAAGCTCAAAACGTGAAATAGGTTACTCTGTTTCACTGGTTCCCATACTCCACGCAATGCAGATAAGTACGAACTAGCCAGGTTGTTCAAGGAAGCAATGGAAATTAGGGAAGTTCATCATTTCCAGGTAATTTATGTGACAGTGCACAAGACGACGCGTGTGCCCCTGTTCATGTGTGCCAGAACCAGGAGCAAAGGAGAGAGTGTTGCAGAGGCCCCTGCTGACTCCACACACAGCGACTGGGATCACGAAGTGGCAGAGGCGCACTCACGACACACTGCAGCTGAGCTAATAAGCCATTTCGAGATTAATAGCTGCAGTCCAAAGCCATTTGAAAGTAGCTACTGTGCTTCAGGGCCCAAGCTGACAAGTCTACATCACACCGAGCTGCTGATTTCTTTGAATGCCTTTTCCTGAGAGGAAGCCTTTATCAAAACAAATAAATATAATTCGCAGAACTTGCCTTCTTAACTAGCTGACCTCTTCCCACAGCTAGCATGGAGACAAAGGGGCAAAGGAACCTCCACCATTCAAAAAAAAACCCCAGACTATAGGAATGGGTCAACAGCCTATAACACAAGGCAGCACACAATAACAATTGCCATAATGATGTGTTGTTCATGTCATTTACTGAACAATAGTCAGCTTCTGAAGTGGTGATTTAAGAAAGTCATCAATGTTTTCTGTGATAAACACCAGAGTTCTATCAGAAATGACTGCAAGACTCCCTGTGATTTCACAGGGGCAAGAACTGCACTGAATTCAGAAAGAAAAGACCATGGAACAGGAGAAGGGATTTCATGGGGAAAAGTTTCTGATAATGTAATTAAAATCTCTGTGCACAAGGGAATGAAATAAAGACTGAATTGGCTTTTGCCCACAGGCGTTTCCAGATTTGATTGCTTCACTCGGTTGGTTTAGCATTCTTCCAGCAGAGTTTCGTGCTTTCGACATTTTTCATGCGGAATATAACCAGAGGAGAAAAGTTCTTTCATGATGTAACTCATTGGAGTCAGCGGAATTAATCCAGTAAAGAATATGGTTCACCATCTACAGTGTTTGAGTTTGTAGATTTTAAATATTCAACTATTAGATGAAATAACAACTATTTAATCATAAGGTAAATCCTAGGCGTGAGTCTTCTGAACCTGATTGTACAATGCACGAACGCACAGGGCAAACAGAGCAAACAGTTCAGTTACGGTCTCTGGGTGCAGGATACATATCCGTGAGCTACACGGTAACGCGGGGCCCTGACGCGCAAACAGGCAGGCAGCCAAACTGTCGTGGGTCTCTTTCACTTTGACCAGCTTCGGCTTTGAAAAGCTTTTCCAAAGGAAATGCCCTGAAACTGCTTTGTTCTGTGGGATAGGCAGTCCTGAAAACTCAGCAGTTTCAAATAGAAGGAAAAGACTTATCAGAATATTCTAAAAATAACTGTATTTGAAGGCCAAGTCTGGCTGCTGTGTGTAACTTCAGCTCATCTTTTCTAAATGACAAAGACCTCCTTTCATATTTTAGAATATCTATGTATTAGAAGTTCTGGAGTTTACTTTGCTGAAATACCTAACAATAGGAAGTTGGGTTTTTTAAACAGCTTTGATATGGAAATAGATCTGCTTCCAAAATGAACTGATTAAACTTTGTAGAAACAATGTATTTTCACCGGGGTATATTATGAACATCAACAATAATTTTAATATCATCAGAGCCATAAATCAAACCGCTGAAAACCTCCCCAAAAACTCAACCTCAATTCTGGAGGTCATCCATAAAGAAAATAAAATTTAGAAAGCTCAAAAAACTCTGGTAACACTTGTTTCTATTGGCAATGTTAATTTACTTCAGTAGCACTGCTTTGTCATTTTAATTTATAGCGTGCCTGTCAGGAACTTAGGCTAAATGTTAGGGGGAAAAAAAGAAAAAAAAAGGGGGGGGGGGGGGGGGAAGAAGGCAAGAGAGACCGTCTTTAAAGTNGAAGAAGGCAAGAAAACCAGTCCAAATAACTTTGTTCTTGTCTTGCTGTCAAACTTCGCATTTTACTGAATTTTATGAGAGGACCTGTTGTTAAAATAATAAGATGTAATTTTTACTACTTTTGCTCAAAAAGATTCAGGAAGATCCAATTGTTTTCAGGCAGTTATGATCAATGAAATTATTTGCAGTAAAGGGAGCTGTGTTTTCTGTGTCCTACAAATCCTGCAGTGATTTAGTTGTTAGAAAAACTGTTGCACTGACATAAAGTGGATGGGATAATATCTATCTTACACATTTCTTAGTTTAATTGTCTTACTGCAACTGAATATGACACACAATGTAAGAAAGATTAATGATGAGAGAAAACTGAAGTCAGCAGCCTCAGGCAAGACAGTTTCTCAGAACTGGCTTTATAATCTCAGAAGAGACACGATTAACCTTAAATGAATTAGAATTTTTTTACTTTTTTTCTTTCTTTTCTGAGACAGCACTACAAGACTTGTTTTTCAAATTCTTCTGTATTCTGAAGAAAATTTCCAGCTTTCCAGTTCTTGAATGGATTTTAAATAAATTCAAACAGCGTTTCACCCAAGCTTATTATGTAGTGTCAAGAATTTGCTATCATTGATAAGTTTGTAACTATAATTTAAGGTATCCCTATCATATCTGCCCTAAGTTTCTTCAGTAGATTCAGCTGAATCTGGGTTCTAAGCCGTTAGAGCAGCAGCGGTGAAGTACTGTTTGGTCCCACCCCTGGAGGTCCCAAGGACACACAAGGCCTGTTTCCACATGCTTCTGTTCACATCACAGTTCTACAGTTCCTCTTCCCTGCAAGGTATTGCCTGGCCCTTGGCCTCTTCCTCTCCTCCTCACACATTATAAATATAAAATATATTTCTTTTCTCATCAGAGAGATATTAGGACACTAACAATCAGTTTTCTCCTCTTCCAGTCTTTGCTCTGCAGGCAGCCCCCCCGGGTCCTGAGGGAGCAGCAGGATGTTATGACAATGAGAGTGGCAGGCTAGTTCAACTGATGGAGCAATGGTTCCTGATGTACAGCTCTGGCTGCTTCACCAGAAAACCACTCCTGGTTCTGCCTCAGTTCCTTTCTGCTCCTAGATTCAACTACAGGATGTGGCTGTGTCCTAAGTCTCTTCCTCATAAGGTTTCCTAATTTTTAACAATTTCTTCAGTATCTTCTGTTCACATTCAGGTGTAAGTGACTCCATTATAAATACCATTTTATCGACAAGGCTGTTGAAGGAG
Source organism: Psophia crepitans (assembly GCA_013399095.1). Lineage (NCBI taxonomy): Eukaryota > Metazoa > Chordata > Aves > Gruiformes > Psophiidae > Psophia > Psophia crepitans. The sequence continues at coordinate 81,280 of VWZZ01006513.1, read as the reverse complement.
GATCACAGCACCCTTCTGCCAGTGAGCCAGCTGTATGTTTTTGAGTTCCCAGTTAAACCTCAGATTCTCACACACAATGACCAGCCACCAGCAGCAAAAGCACTATTTACACTGATTATATGCAGAGGTAAAGTATATGACTTGCATCTGGGTTTCTGTATATTCTACATCTGATGTGCTCTCCCCTCAGAAAACAGATAAAGTAATGCTCAGGCACTACAAAACAGAGAGCCTTCAACCTTTCTGATTACTTGCTGAGGGATTCACTTCATTTAAGTAATTATTTTATTACAGCATCCTTTAGACACAAGATCTGAAAATTTCATATCAAGAACTTAAAAATGCTGAGAGATTGTGCAAATATTCTGCCAAACTTTATTCCTGAGCCCAGGAAACAAAATGCTAACAAAAAAGGGAAAAAAAAAGAGGAAAAAAAAAAAGGAGAATAGACATCTTTCCTTTAAATTTTCTCTCCAATAACCTTATTCCATGTTGGCCAAAGGAAAAAAAGTATAATCAGTAATATATAAAATACTTCAAAAAGCTCAAATCACGTTGATCTCCATTAGTATAATTAATATACACTATCTTAAACCCTAACTGTGAGGGCAGTTTTCAAAATGATACCTGGTAATTTGGTGCATAGCACTTTACTTAAAGTAGCCGCTGGAATTAAAAATAGCTTTAAAAAATAAAATTGTAATATTGCATTACATTCAGCAATACTCATATTCTGAGAGTTCTCAGTCTCTAGGAAAAAAAAAAAGAAAGAATTTTCTATACAAAGACATAGCAAAGGTTGGCCTTCCTTGATTTTAGCTGTACGTTGAAGTTCTCCTTTGTAACACAATATACAGTCATCAATAAAAGGTGCAGAGCAGACAAATCAAGGAATTCAGAAGTGTTGGCCTGTCCCCTGCTCTACTACTGGTCTGCTGAGTGACTTCAGGAAATTCCCTTTTTAATCATATCTGCATGCAGCCTGTGAAAATTTAGCTATTTAGTATGTGCTGTATATTTAGTGTCCTTGTATAACCCACAGGGAAGGACACATTTCCAGGGGGTGATCTATTGCATCTGAAGACAGCTCTGAAAACAATTAGACTGATGTGTGTGCACAGATCTGGAATCCTTGTGGAACAGCTACTTACAGCACATTTGGAAGTAGATGGAGGACAAAAAGGTAGTTTTTAGTTATAGAACATTTTTCCTTTTAATGGAAGGAATTTTTTTTATCCCTTTCCATGATTTGCTTTGCAACAAGTGCGTTCATTCCGGCCTGGCCGAGCAGAGCCCAGGGTAACTAGAGGCAGGGACCCAGAGCAGCAGGCTCCCATGTTTCCGCTACGGCAGAAACATACTGCTCCTCGGTAGCTGTGGCCTGTAGGACAAGTAGGAACATTTATCTCATACAGCCTGTTAAGTTATCTCAGATCTTGTGGAGAATGGACTAGGTGATAAGAAATTACAAAGGGAAAACAGAGCTCAAACCTTTAAAGGGGAGGGGCAGGGAGCAGAGGACTAGTCATACAGCTGTAGCAACTAGAAATCCTGGAGAGAGGAGAAACTTCAGAACAAGTAATGGTGTATAAGCTCTTGGAAGAGCACAAGGAAATGAGTAGCAGTCAGTTTGTCTAGAACTGAATGTCTGGTTTCTTTTTGCATAGAATAGACAGTTTTATGTGTGAGGAGAAGCCTCAGGGGTCTCTTACATTGGCTTTCTTATGGCTTTTGACACTGCCGCACATAACAATGTCCTCCATGTCACAGAAAGTGTGAGAGGCGTGTTCTACAAGAAATTACTTCAGACTGATTGATCAGAAGCCAAAATCTTGTATCACAGCCAGTTGTTCACAGTTGAAATGCGGTATCCTCGTTCAATACCGATGAATGGCTGATGGTACTGTCAGATGATATAGCATGTCACTGGGACAGCGTGGGGACAGGCTTACAACTACCTTGAAAAACTAAAGAAATTTCTTGAGGAAAAGATACACAAAATAGGATTGGATTCAGTAAGGACAAGTACAAGATACTGAAATCAGAAGGGAACAATTAATTGCAAGAAACTAGGTAGGGGACAAGTTCTCCTGTGTCTGCTCTACACACAAAGTGTCTGCTATTACAGTTTAGCACAAGTTAAATACAAGTGGACAATATCATGCTATTTCTGGAAAAACAAGCATCATAGTGGGATGTACAAACAAGAGCATAAACTACAAGACATGGAAAGTCACTCTCTTTCCACACCCAGCACAGGTTAGGGCCTCAGCTGTGTGCAGATTTGACAGGGGAGTGAGTACAGAGGAGAGACCGATCAGAACTCTGGAAAACATGACCTATGAGAAAAGACTGAAAGACCATTTGCTTTCAAGTCTAGCAGAGATAAGGCCAGCAGGGTACAATATCAGTCTTCAGTTGCCTGAAAGGTTGTTACTAAAGGGAAGGAATAACCTATTTCAACTTTCATATGCAAAAAAATAACGAGCTTATTCTGATACAGGGAAGACTCAGGTCAAACATTAGCTGAACTTTCTAACAGCAAGGCTAGCAAAGCAGAGGAACAGACCTGCTGGGGATGTTACGGCCTTTCCATCGTTGGGAGCATTGAAAACCAGGTTAGACCAAACATCTGTTCAGTGTCACCGACCCTGCAGGGGCAGGGGATAGACCGGCTGTTCTGTGCAGTTCTTTTCTTGCCCTATTTTTCTGAAAGCATATGTTCTGTTTATTACAGGGATCTACTAATAATATTGTGAAAGAATATTAGATTGGTCCTTGACAGTCAGACAATGGTAGATCTATATATTTTCTACTCTGTCAGCATAAGAGGAATCTCAAGACAATAGAAACAGCTTAAAAATAAAAAGTAATCTTAAAAGGTTCCTTAAGGCTCACATGAAGCAATATTTCATGGTACTTAATGGAATATATATTTACACAGTTCCTGTGCTGATTCAGATTAGACCTAACTGAAACAAATGAGTGAAAAAGGAAAACTGAATATCACAATTAAGAGCAATAAAGAATTGTGGCAAGCACTGTGGCAAACACTAAAACCTAAATGAAGCACTCACATAACAAAAACAAATAATAAAATCATCTTTTACAGACTACACCATGCAGCTCCCTATTAAAGTCATAGCAACTTGAGATCAAATAGAGCAGTGTTGGACAGAAACCATAATACCATAGCAAAAGCAATGGACATAAAAAGGGCTTTACACCTATGCAGTTTTGCATTTTCTACTTTTATATCTGCTGAATAAGATACAATATAAATGCAATTTATCCCTTGCTTATAGACAGGCTGTAGAAATAAAGCTCGGGTTTGCTCTTTCATTGGCCTTAAATGATAAGCATCTACTAACACAATAATTTTGTTTCTAAGCACATCATTGCTGTTATTGCTATGCACATCGCTATCGTTATTTTTATTCTGAAAGTTTTGCTTTTCTCAAGGAATGTAACTTTGACTTATTAGAAATTTCAAGTCTTAGTGAAGCTTGGGGATACTACAGGTAGTCTTCACTAAGGTCATCAGAAAACCAGTAGTCCTTTGGTGTGTCAGAAAAAAAAGAAGTCACTGCAAAGATCAGCAGGACAAAAGCTCCAGTAAGAACTTAGATACAAAATGAGCGTTTTTTCTTGTCTGCATGGGAGTTCTGCCTGGGTATTTTTCCTTGAAGCCCTTAATCTGAAATGTCAGGGGAAAAAAAACCCAAACCAAAGCAAAACAAACAAAAAAACCCCACAAAAGTCCAAGGAATGGTAGCAGGAAGGGGGATAATTTGAAGAAATTTAGAGACTATATTTCCCCCATTCCCCAGAATTCTGATGTGGCAGGGGGTTGGAACGTCCCCTAGCATCACATTCAGAGATGAAAACCCATAAAAGATACTAGCTCAACACATTTTTTTTTTTATTTTCTTAAAGTGCATTAAGTGATACAAAAATAAGAAGGACAATGAAGGACATACTCCCCAGGTCTATTTTCTGTCAAATACGACAATCCTATTTTCCCTTCTTGTCTCAGTTAATGCCACTGAGCTAAGAATTCAGGCACTGCTCATCAAGTTTACATTTCCAGTTAGCTGTATTTCACCAGCCTCTTACTGCTGCTGTGAAAGCATGTGAAAACCACGATGGTACTTCTGACCAGAAAGGCCTGTGAAACTGCCTCTAGCAACAACAGAAACCGTGTGAACAGCTCACACAAAACTTGTGCTCAAGTGTGTCAAATGTACAGAAATACAATTTTTTGCAGCTAGAACAGAAGACCATTGATAGGACCTGGTACCTACGAGGCTTTAGCTTTGTTTCGATACCTCACACAGAGCTGGCAGGAGCAGTGAGTGAACACGTTTAGATTTATGACCTTGTACTGTCACCCGTGAAATATCGGGTATGCAGCAATCTGTGGGGCTGCGTGGTAAATCACGCCATGGAAATTTTCAAAGTTAAAAAGAAATTATTTGGTGAGGGATCATCTTGGTAATCAGTTTAATATCAGCTGTCAGACCACAGCGTAAGAGCTGCAAGAGAAAGACTGCGGAGACAGTGAATGGCAGTACCGTGACAAGAATCAGCACTCGCGTAAGGAGGGCTAGCTTTGATTCACATCGGTCCCTAGAGAAAACCAAACACTGAATAGCTCCCTAATTTACACCTAGTGAATCACTCCTCTGGAAGTAAGCACCATCATGTCAACAGAGAGGAAAAATCTTTCTGATTGTCTTCAATGACACGTTTCTCTCTGTTGCCTATATATGGGACTCAGACACTTTGAAAAGCTAAATTTGAATCAGAAGTTGTGAGCATTATAATATATTCATAATAGGACAACCTAGGATTGCCCTAGAAATGTCAGTGTATGGCTTACAGAAAAGGAAGCATGGTATCATTCCAATTTCAGTGTTTGGTCTCCAAACTGTTTTTGGAACTTTCCTAAAAAAGAAAAATATGTTCAACTGTGAGAGACTATCTGTTTTATATGGTGATACATTCCTTCAATAGGCTATGGTTGGACAGCCAAGAGAAAGCCCTTTTTTGCCTTCTCCTGGTGGCTGCAGCACCCACCTGGCGAAGCATACAGAGGGAGGGCAGGGCTGATCCTCCCCAGGGGGGTACAGAAATGCACTCTATGAGAAAGATCTGCAGCATGGGGCCAGAAGAGGAGGGACGGGGGGGTGAGGGCAGCAAACAGAGCTGATGGCACAGGTTGGTATGTCTGTCAGAACACAGGCACCCAGCCAGGCTCCATGGAGAGATTTTCCTACTGATCAAGAAGGGACTGTGCATAATTTGATGCAGTGCAGGAGTCAGCTGAAAGTTTCCTGGGTTGGGATCAAGATGAGGAGAAAGGATCCCTGCCACCTGCAAGGACATGGGGGCCAGGGGTGGAAATCAGTGGACAAGTGCCATTTATTTTAGCCCAATCCTTTTGACATTTTTCTGTTTTCAAGTGTTATCTGCCCTGACGTCTGCTCAAAGAAAGCCGGTCTTAGAACGTGAAGGCCCTTGGCAGCATTTCTGACGTGTCATTAAAGGTGCAGCACAGGTTATGGGGTACACAGCAAAAGGTCTGATGGATTCAAGACCCAACATTTCCCCTCATTTCCAGCAGATTTTGTCATAACTTTCTTATGAAAAATTCCTTAAAGAATAACAAGACTATGTAGACTTAGGCAAAACAACTGGTTTGCACCACTAAATTTCTCTACGTGAAAGTGTAGAGCAAAAGAGATGTTCTTCAACAAAAAGATACTGTAGTCAGTGTCCCTCTATTTAAAAATTTCTTCTTATTCTTAAACCATGTTTTGCTTCAGGTTTTTTATTTTATGTAAATTCTTGACCTCACATGTTTTGTTTCTAATATAACTATGCTCCCTCAGTGCAAACAAAGATTTTACGCTATCAGCTATTTGGTATATTCTTTACAGAAGTTCTGGGATTGTCTATTCACACTAGATGAACAGACTGAAGAATTAATTCTTGGCAGCTTGGTCACCACATTCAGAAAATAAGATAGCTGTTTAACAGGGTAAAATACGGTATGGAACAACAACTCCAACAATATAAGCTTCCAAATACTGTGTATAGAGGTCAGGTCTGCAGAGAATGTAAATTGATGGAGACTGTGGAAGTCAGTAGAGCTCTTATGATAATCCGGTCCTATGTATTTATACCTAAGACCATTCACATATAAGAGTTCTTCAAACTCTCAACATTTGTGAAAGGGAAATGATACTTCAGAAGTTTTGAGGTAAGAATTTCAAAAGCAATGAAAAACACTTCACCATGCCATACAGTTATAAACTCCTCATGTAACAAGGACTTGCAATTTCCTTGCACATGAATTAACTGCAGAATTGAGAAAGACCAGCCTGAGGACCTGACCAAGACCAACCACTTGAATCCTACTATCACCAGGAAAAGGCCATAAGCAAAAGCACAGGCCAAGTCTGGATTACATTCTGCTGCAGCCAAAGCAAGTATGACAAAAGCTGGAGGCAACCAAAAAAGTCAATGCCAGCAGAGCTCAAAGAACACATAGAAATGGAGAATAAGCAAGGTAAAGATTTCTCGATATACAGCAAGGCCCAGTACTGATCCAACAATAAGAAAGAATATAACTAGCCATATTTCTTCCAGAATAAATGACCGTAAGGCAGGAAGGTTCATTTGATGACATAAAGTCTCTTGCAGCTGGTGCCAAGGTTTACTGTCAATATTAATTTTAGTTTAGTACTTATATAACTTTATACTTTTTTTTCCTCTGGCTAAAATCTGAACAGTTGGGTATCTCTGAAGAACATAGAAAAATGACTGAGTTAAATCAGGGATTTATTGTCATTTAACTTGAGGGGATTTATAGTATCTTTTATAAATTATAACAGAAAAAACATCAATATTTAAATATAAATAATATAAATATCAATATTTATTAATGGAATTCATATTCTTAGCCTCTTGGTAAAAGTAAAAATAACATTTTATGAGCATTTGCCCTCTGCCTGGTGCAAGCAATTACACCAGGTTGTGGTAGAACTGTAGAAACTTGGAAATTATTCTAAGCAAATTGAGGTATGAAATGAAAACTGAGAATGCCAAGCAAATGTAAGCAGACATTTAAATTCCTCTTATAAGCTTGAGGAGCTTACATAGCATAATAATAAATGAAAAAAAAAGAAATAAAATTGAAAATTGAGGCAATGATAGGAACAATTGGATATTCCCAGGCAGGATATAAACTCCCTAGAACAGAAAAGAGCCTGCAATAGAGCTTTTTCTAGGTGGGGTGGTGGGAATATGTTCTTCTCTTCAGGTATCTTACTCCCTGCAGTAGGATACAAATTTAAAACAACTGTTGCTCTGATCAAGCAGAACAACTCACAGGTCCAGAAGCAACATGCCGTAGATTCAACAGGAAACATCAGGAAGCTTATCACTCTTATAAAGCAAAGACGAAATCTGTCCTTTTGTCTCCTGCTGATGTTTCTCGTGTCATGGACTTGCACTGTGAACGGGCTGCATCCTTTTGGGAAACACTTGCAAGAGAGCACAGAAAGCAAGTGTGACAGCAGTAAGGGAAACTGCTGAAGAAAGCACGGCCACGCTGACAGTAAAAGCAGTCACGCATGCTCATTTTAGTAACCCTGCTGCAGAAGCTTACAAGGGTGCAACAGTTCTTGAGAAATGTATTAGAAAACTGAACCTCTCCTGCCATCTTGTCACAGAAGGGAAAAGCACGCAGCACCTGTCAGAAGATGTGGCAAACTAAACCCTCTGTTAGCTTCTGCCCCATCCACCACTTGTCAGGGGTCTTGCAAGCTAACACTCAAATGTTGAATAACAAAGAAAAGAGCAAGAAGAGGCCTTCTGATGCGCAAGGTATTTTGCTACCAAACTCTAATAAAGCCTCTGACACTTTAAATTACTACAGGTGATTTCAGTTTAAATCAAGAGTTTTCAAAGTAAATGCATATAAAGCACTAACCCATCAGAATGAGGTTAGAGGGGATAAAACTTCTACAACTGCAATTTTAAATTACTAATTAGCTACTCAATAGAACTATTGCAGCTGTTCTTTTTTGCTAACCATTAAACTATAAAGATATGAAGACAATGAAAGGAGAATGACCTTCTGTATGTCAAAGAATATTGCTGAAGGCATCTTTAGCTAATGGGCCTGTGCTTGCTCGTGCAGGAAGAGTAAATAGGTTTATTAGCTTACTCAGCTGGAAAATGCTTAGCAGCTACTGGTCATCTGATAACAAATTTAATTCATAGTTCATTTAGTTACAAAGAGAACTGATTTTTTTTTTTTTAATGCTGTTATTCAAATGTCCTGAAACATAATCTGCACCCAGAGGGGATAAGGCAGACTCATGAACTCTAGAACATAATGTTTTCTACTTATTCTGTCCTAGTTTGCATCCTGTACCACTGCATGTGAGTTTCTTACAATTTCAGCATTGATTTCCCAGAAAAAAAGATTAGTTCCTGTAACTAGAGATAACAAATGGAAAAATCGAAAGCTTCTTGAAATCCTTATCAGCCTTGTTGCAACTACATATATTCCCTAATTATAAGATGTACTTAAAAAAATAATTAAGTGTATTTTGTAAAAATATTCCCTTGTTTGACTTGAGCCAACATATTTTCATGCTACAATTTTGCTTTCAAAACCCACCTTGGATTTTATTTGGATCAGATTATTCTGCTATGTATAAACTACCATCCTTACATTAATTGTCTTGTACTAGCTGTGAAATCGAGAAAGGGTCATACCTACAGATTTTTGCCTGCAGCTGTTTCAGTGAACCCTTCCCAGTCAGTGATCATCTGGGAGTTTTTCCAACCCACTGAGGAAAGAACAACAGCTAAGACTGGCAGAAAGGAGAAATGAACATTCAGGACAAGATAGAAAACACTATCTTTCTGAAATTTCTCAAAAATTAGTCACAAAATCAGTACTACAAGTTCACCTGTGTTATTTTGTTCCCTATACAAACCCGGTCAAAGGCAAAGACAAAAGCAACTGGAGAAGCTCTCGATAACACAGATCAAATATAACCATGTTGTTGAGGTGCTAGAACAGGGAGGCAATCAAGATCTATATAAAAATAGTATGATAGCAGAGTTCAGCACCTATTTTTCATGGGAAGAAGGAAGAGAGATAAAGAGAAAGGAAAATTCTACCCTTACTAAAGAAATGACCTTTATTTTTTCCCCCACAAAGAATTTTCTTAGACATTAATCTTTAAGCCAGGTATCATTTCCTCCAATCTAGTAGAATCTTAAACATTCACCTTTTTTTTTTCCAGTAATAGGTTTGTCTATTACTATTTATTTCTTATATAGCTTTTTTACTGTTAATAATAATTCATAGAACAGGTGGAAAAAATAGAAATACTTTTGATAAATTTCTGGAATATTTACAAAATCCATTAATTAATTCTGTGGCCTGAATTATCATTTGTAGCTGCCTATTATTCTGTAAGTTGATCAGTCATTCTCATACCCATGGAACCCACCAGAAAATTTCCTGTTCTTAAAACACAGAAAGGAAAATCAAGTTTGTTGAATGACACTGCTATTGCTTATGACAGGTATTTTTAGGATAGAATTACGTCTATTTATCATAACTTTAAACCAATTGAGGCAAAGTCCTTCAATTTTCTTTGCAAAACTGTGTGAAAAATACCACACTGATAAATTAAACTGAGAGGTTTGATTAAAATCCCTGCTCAGCACTACATCTTTAGATATCTACAGTGTTGAAACATGATGTAATAGAAAAGACAGTATTCATTTGGCATCCTGCTCATCACAGCTTGATCTTCAAATAGAGAATAAGAGAAGCTCTGACATTTTCTGGTTTAGCCCAGAATAATTAGTTTGACAGTGTGTGAGCAGTTTAGACAGGTTATGAGGGTGTGAACCCCACGACTGCAGCCACGTTTCCTGTGGTTAAGTTAACCCACATAACATCAGGGTCACCTAGGATGCTCTTCACTCAAGAATTGGCATGACGCTGTTCTATGGCAGTGCTCTCTTTAGACATTAAATGGAGATGTGCATGGGTATTTTCTTTATAAACTGTTGCAGTAGTAACTCATCAGAAGAAATTAAATGTTCGGACTGCAGCCGTGTCTTTTATATTCTTTTAGAGATGTCTTGTGGCTCAGGGATGTTTTGCATGCAGACTGCCAGATTTAAACGCCCACATGAAAAACATAGTTTATATGTGAATCACACTCTGCAGCAGAAAAAGCTCATCAGATTTCTAAAAGGGATTGTATTTTTGTAGAAGATGCATTAGTCTTAAAATATCAGCTGAGGACAGTAATAAATATATCCTATTTACACACATTGCTCCAGCTACACACAGCCTGAAGTCAATCAACGTTCTTGTGCTTGTTTTTCCTATTAAGTAGCTCTCAGTAAATAGCTTCCCACCTGAGGGAACTATAGCTAAGAGAAAAGAGCATATTCTGAGGTATAGATACATCTTAGGTTGGTCGAATCAGGACTGCTGTGCTTATTGTAATAATGTCTTTCCGCTAGATAAGAAGTAAAGCTCTTTGTACCCAGTGCTGTGCAAGTGTAGCGTAAGGAAAAGGTCACTCTTACAACACGCATTACTCTTCATAAGACATCAGAAGGAAAACATTAGAAAAATCAAGAAGACTTAGCAATGAGTTAGAAGTTTCCATTATCTAGTGGAAACCTCGTCTCTTACAACCTCTGCTAAGGTAATGAAAAGTTAGGTGTGAAATGGGTACGAGCCTACAGAGGCGAGATGAATGGTACAGGAATTCAAGCAGTGGAGAGGTGAGAGAAGAAAAGACAAGGAGAAATTTCTCTGAACATGATGAAAAGGGGAAAAGGAGAGGAACAAGCCAGTCAAAGAAAGAAGGAAGGTCATGTCATATTCTGTTTATTTTCTCTTGGAAAAAAAATAAATCAGCAAGAGTCTGTGAAAAGGGAGAGAGGAAAGCTTTGAGAAGTAATTCAATAGAATAAAGGTTGCTGGAATTGTGGGTATGGCATTCATTTTTGCTGAAGATGTAGAGCCGCTGCATTCACATGCATTTGATCATAAAAGTCATAGAGCAATAAAATCTTTTTCTTGCTGCACCCTGGTCTTTTATCATACCTAGAAATGTGTTTGCATAAGGTACTCTTTTCTGGTTTGTCATCTTTTGGTTTATATATCCTAGAAAATATTTTATTTTTTTTTCCCCCCCCCATCATCCTGAAAGCCTGAAGAAGCCTAAAATGAAACTGGTGTGGGAGTTTCACATCTTGTAAACAAGCTAAGCATGCGATAGTCCTTTTTAACTCCCTCACATGTTCCCTAAATACACTTTACAGAAAGAAGAAAAATTAGCAAACAAAACAGCTGAGTAACTATACTAAGTGAGCTACTACCAGTGACAATTTGGTTTTCAGCAATTTTTAGTAGGTACTAATAAAAGATAAAACCTAAAAATATTGTGTGTACCTTGCTTGTTTTAATTCACTCTCTTCCCTGGTATGAAAATATTAATATTTCAGTCTGCTATGAGCATGTATTTGTGGGAGTCAAATGATTTAATCTTTCTGTGAGGCTAAACACTAAGGAGCAATAATAAGTACTAATGAAATATTTTGTAATAATTTACTAATTAGACGACTGTATTATTATAAAAAAAAAACCAAAAAAACAAAACAACAAAAAAAAACCAACGACGACAACAAAACTCTCCTAAAACACATAAGTGAAAAAGAAAAACCCAGGTATTTTAGCTTTGGTGCTCTGTATTTATTTATCGATACAACGAACTGTATGAATCTGAAAATTTCAGCTCTTGTTAAAAAAACTAAAGTAGAAACCAAAACCAAGTATTTTAGCTTTGGCACTGTGTATTTATTAAGCAACTGGCTGAATTTTTCTTAGGGATTTTCTCAAGTGTTTCATATGACAATTTTTTCCTTGTGGCAGAAGAATTTCCTGCCCCCATCAAAATCTCTGAAGTCCAATGCATTTCATATCAAGCTGCTGACGAGTTATAAAGCCACTCTTCAAAAAACTGATCCAGAAAAAGCACAAGTAGGCAACAAAATCTTAGGTATTTAAATACAGTGAACTGGTTTTCAGTTGATGAGAAACTTCTTTTTTTATTTTCTGGTATGAGAAAATAAGGCTACTGATCATGTGATATTCAGTCAACTGGGACTGAATCTTTTAAATTGCATCTCACACAGCCTTCAAAACACTAAAAACCCAAGTGGCACTGTTCTCCTGAGGATTAAGAAGTTATAAAATAAAACCATGCAATAATACCATAAAGAGAGAAACTTCCAGAATATAATAGCCATTCACAATTGGCTAGACAAATGAACACCCAAGTTACAATACAGCTTACTGGGTTCTTATCAATAATTTGAACATTACGCTTGACTAATTTCAAAAGTTCTGTCCTGCTAATATTAAAGAAATATTAAAAAATATTAAAGAAAAAGAGAGACCCCAATGTTTATGAATGTTTCATGTGTCAAAGCAGTAGAAATTACAGGGAGTCAGTAATGTTCCACACAACAGAACTCTTCCAAGATGGACACTGAAAACATACTAATAACGGAGGTATCATTTCATAGAATCATAGAATCATTAAGGTTGGAAGAGACCTCAAGTATCATCTAGTCCAACCATCCCCCCATCACCTATTACCCACTAAACCATGTCCCTAAGTACCACATCCAACCTTTCCTTAAACACACCCAGGGACGGTGACTCCACCACCTCCCTGGGCAACCCGTTCCAATGCCCGACCACCCTATCAGAGAAGAAATTTCTCCACATCTCCAACCTAATCCTTCCCTGGTGCAACTTGAAGCCATTCCCCCTTGTCCTGTCACTAGTTATCTGTGAGAAGAGGCCGACCCCCAGCTCGCCACAACTTCCTTTCAGGTAGTTGTAGAGGGCAATAAGGTACAATTTACAATTCAAATACAATTTTTAAAAATGTATGGTTGATGCAACATGTACTGTACCAGGGGACAGACTAAGCAGCACTGTGTCTAAGGTTACTCTGTCACATCCTGCAAAAGCAGCCTCCTTTCACCTAGTGAGCTTGTTAGCTGAACAACACTTGAAGTAAGAATATCAAAAAAATTGTGAGAACACGGAGATATTGAAAGTCTATATGGTATCTTATATATTCATCTCTAAAAAATACAGTCCTCTGAATGTATAGAATCATAGAATCATTTTGGTTGGAAAAGACTTTTAAGATCATGAAGTCCAACCATTAACTTAGCACAGCCAAGTCCAACCACTAAACCTTGTCCCTTAGTATCACATTCACACATCTTTTAAATGCCTCCAGGGATGGTGACTCAACCGCTTCCTTGGGCAGCCCATCCCAATGACTGACAATCCTTTTGGTGATGAAGTTTTTTCCTAATATCCAATCTAAACCCTCCCTGGTGCAGCTTGAGGCCATTTCCTATCACTTGCACTTGGGAGAAGAGACCAACACCCACCTGGCTACAACCTCCTTTCAAGTAGTTGTAGAGAGCGATCAGGTCTCCCCTCAGCCTCCTCTTCTCCAGTCTAATCAACCCCAGTTCCCTCAGCTGCTCCTCATAAGATTTGTTTTCAAGTCCCTTTACCAGTTTTGTTGCCCTTCTCTGTACAGGCTCTAGAACCTCAATGTCCTTCTTGTGGTAAGAGGCTGAAAACTGAACACAGTATATATAGTCTACATGGTATATATAGTTTAGATACACTATATATAGAACACAATATGTATAGTCTATATAGATTTTATATATACATATATAGGAACAGTATAGTTAATATAGTAACAGTTGTTACTATAATGGCCACAGAAACACGCCACATTCTTAAGGACACAATAAAAGCTGCTGTATATCTGCCCATAACTATTGATTCATGCTACATATTATCCTCTGGATTACTGATAGGTTTATTGAGACTTATTGACAATTTTAAATGCAGAAAATCAGAATGATTTTATGAGATAATCAAAGCTAATGCCCTGTTTGTGGTGTGAAAACTCTTCTTAAGATTGATGACAGTCTGGGTATATAGTCTCATGAGTAACACAAGGAGATTAGGAAATTGTCAGGAAAAAAGTATCAATTGACTTTTGGAGGCTGTCTTTGGTACTTTCTCTGCATCACCAATTATTGCTAGCTCTGTTATAAATGTTCTGGTTTGTGTCAGAGGTGAAGAAAAATTCACAAAAAAGTATTTTTACAATAGAACTATCCCTACTGGGGGTCCCTTCCTGATCGAGCAATCACAGGATTATAGGAGGTGCCTTTGAGAGTTAAAGCACAATATGATAACAAAAGCCTTAAAAGACAAGCACAATATGGTATGAGAGAGCCCAAGGGTATGAAGGCAAACCACAAATGGTCAATTAATGGTCATCAAAGAAATACAACTCTGAGAACTGGGCTGAGCTCATTTTAAATCATGAAAGAGGACAAGGGATATACATTCAGCACATAAACAACCTAAATATACTGAAAATACAATGGAAGTAACAAGAAAGGTTGAGAACAACAGCCTGTGCAAAAAATGGGAGCAGAGGAAGAAGAGGGAGGAAGAACCGTTCCAGCTGTGCCTGCCCTGGTTGGGGATGCTGCACCAGATCAGCACCTGAGGGTCTTCCCAGCCCCTTGTCAGAGAAGGCAGAAATTGTACCTAAAGTGTTATCTTTCACTGTGTAGCTGGGTTAAGAAAATCAGAATCTGGAAGAGCAGCATGTGTCTCCAGGCGTTTTCTGTTTCAGTTTTCCCACATGACAAAGTGATTGATGCTGTGGCACTGAGACACGGTAAAGTGGGATGCAACAGGTGAATAACGTTATCGTGTTACTTATGGAATCTGTTTATACATGACCTTCCTACCACTCTAAAGCGTGACATCTGCATTGTAATTATTAAATCATACCTGAGTGACACCTACATCCTCAGTGAAAAGGTATGGAGATGTTAGTAACGGCAAATGAGGATTAGGACAATATCTGAGCCAGAAAGCTCCTTTTTTAAATCACATCAATAGCTAAAGGGGATTATTTTACCTGGCAAGTAACACAAGTAATTAACTTATTTTTGTCAAACATTAAGTTTGCAGCTGGGCCTGTGTGAAGTATTCAGAGTGCTTGTCTTTAGATATCCAGACTCCCTAAACTGGTCAACAAAACGGTACCTAAATTAGACTCCTACTCCTAGCCTTGGGGAGCGCATCTCTGTTTCCTGATGATATCTGAACAATAGTTAAACTACCTGTCCAAGTTAGGCACTTAGAAGTTTCATGTTAGGTCCTAAGAATACATTTGCATGTTTTCAGGCTAGAGTTGTTATTAATTTAACATATACAACACAGTAGTGTTTGCTGTGGTATATCAGCAACATTCTTTGGTGCCAATCTGTATTGTCAGATAGTTACGGGTCAATGTTTCTGGCTTTTCTGAAAACACACTCAGAGAAAACATGAATGGAAAATGAAAAGCAAGTTTAATGGACAGATTTTTCCCATATCCTTTAAAAAAGAAATGGGTCAACTCCCAACACCACAGATGGCATTGTAATATGTATCTATTCCTGAAACAATAAATCTATCTATAACGTGTCAGCAAACAAGAGGCTGCCATTCTGCTCTCACTCAATTATAACATACTGTTTCAGGGTCATTTTTTGTTACCTGAGCAAATGAGGTTTTCTGGCTCGTCTAGCAGAGCACTGAGCAGTAATATATGGGAAGAAAAAACCCAACAAAGAGAACTTAGGAAGATTTTTAAGGATCGAAGTTTTACAGGTCTTCTTTCATAAGTTTTTAATCCTAAATAGAGAACTTTTCAGTAATTAGCAAGAAGATAATTGCTACTTATTGGTAAAAACTTGAATTGAAATCTCTTTTGTGAAAGGATGGGTGTCTGAACAATGAAGAATGTCATAATGAAAAGTGGTACTAAAACACCTCTTTAAAGTACACTGCAATAAGCCACAGTTCAGTTATGAATGTTCTTCCAAAAATCTACATGCATAATTTTTGCATTCCCAATGTGGTCTTAGTAAGTTTTTATAATAATTATCACAACAATATCTAAATCTCAAAAAAAAAAAAAAAAAAAAAAAAAAGCGCTAAGGTTATCAGATGTGACAGGGACAAATAACTGGGCTGGGTGCTGTTATTAACATTGACTTACAAGTTATTATGGACATAGGCTTTTTGTTTTCAGCAAGCATGTTTCATTGGTACTGTATAGCAAAACGCAAGTGATTAACCTGATCATCTATAAACAAATTTTATCACCTTCCCCTTTTAAAGCAGTACAGTACAATTCCTCTAAGATACTCCATCAGGCATCAGGAGCATGCCTCCTTTTCCACTTACATTTATCTCTCTAAGAAACATCTGTTGCGGCAAGTGAAAGAAACGACCCTCAGCATTCGTATTTGAGTTCCCTCTGTTCTCGTCCAGGGCACTGGTGCAGAACAGACTCTTGTTCTGTGTCTTTTATGCAGGACTCTCTTTCAAGACTTGAGGGCCATAGACAAAGCTGGTAGGATTTAGAAATCTGCACCAGCGGGTTTGTCTTTTGGAAAGACAGTCATTTTTTGTCATCTTGATGCATCAAACACCATGGTGTCTAAAACTGTTCTAGTGGCAAAGGGCACATAGGTGGATGCTTCCCGGGATCGCTTTTTTCAGCTAGGTGGCTGTTTTCAAGCCATTTTTCCATGTAACACAGATTCTTAGCCTGTTTTCTGCAGTAACAGGGAAAGCTGACTCTAAGTGATGGCATTACAGGAAAGAATCCACGAAGAGCATTATGTAGTTAGTAATATAACAAGTCACTAGAACTTTCTGGTGAAAAAAGTAAAATAAAATGACAATGAACATTGGTGGTCATTTGAAAAAAAAGGATTAGTTGCCAGTAGAACCATTTTAACAATTTTTCTGTCATGTCATGTTAATGTTACATTTTCCCTTGTTCTTTCCTTCTGAGCAGTTGGCTAATGGGAATGAATACAGCCTGCTAAGCGTCCTCAAAAGCAACAAGGTGAGTAAAAGAGGTCAAAAGAGAAGGAGGGAAAAGCCTTAGACAGTATTCACCATGGAATAAAAAGAAGGTAAGGAATATTTGCTCTTTTCCCTGCCCAGATATGTTAAATGGTTCCACGGGTTATGTGTGTGAGAAGACATCAATTCGGTCTTAATGGAATTCATATTCTACAGAAGCAAAAAGATCTCTTCTATACATGAAAATTTGGGTGAAGACTAGAACGATGCCTGTGATTTTTTGATTAATCTATACTAAAGCAAGTCTGCTGCCACTCTACTAGTTTGAATTTTTGTACTTACTTCTTTATGTAGCACATGTGGGTGCATTACTTAAAACAACAACCGAATGCTTTGTTTGTCCTCCTTCCATTTACTTCTCTTAAAGGTACAAGGTTAAATTTAAACATACCAAACTCAACAAGTTATCTGTATGAAAAAGGAAACCACAGAACAAATAATCATTCACTGAAAAACATTTCTTAAATTATATCAAAGATTTTTTTTTCAACATTTTTTATTTGTGTCAGTTACAGCGTTTGCATCTTCAGTTGGCAGTTCATTAAATGAGGAAATCACACAGTCCATCACATCAAGCATTTGATTGAAGGAATGAAAAATGGCAGGCTGTTATCACATCTGCTTATTATTATTTTAATGCAAAATGATCAGCTGCACTGACAAACAAAATTCATTGCTGGTTAACACGAAGAAGGCACAGCTTGTGAACAGCTTAATAGGAACATTTGGAGATCATTCTTGCTGCCATTTAAATTAATGGGAATTTTGCCATTGAGTTCAATGGAATCAAGACCAGATCCTATACAGTGCGCTCCTAATTATACTAATATAATATGAAATTTCGGTGTTAGCAAAGAAAACAGCACAGCCAGATTGGTTTAACATAGAAACGTGATGTGCCTTCACTTGGGCTCCTAGAACTTCTGCTAATGAAATATATGTATACCTACCTTGGTAACTATGAGTATATAAACCACTGTGAATTTATATATTATATTCCAGAGCTTTCCAAAGGGTTTTTTGTTTGCTTGGGGGTTTTTTTTGTTTGTTTTTTTTTGGGGGGGATGTTTTTTTCTCCTCACAATAGTATCACCTGAAGTGTAATGGTAGATTATATTCAGGAACAATTAAAATTTCAATTTCTCATAGTCTGTCAAAGTCTATGGAAATATACTCTTTTCCACAGAGATATCACTGCTTTGAGATAGCAAATACTTTTTCCGCTCCAGAATTCAGTGCTATTTCTTTAAAAGGTCTGTCTTCACTTTCTCTTAAGGAATAAAATCAGAGTTAAGAATCGGCTCACTGTCATTCCAAGGTACATTGTCATTTGTACAAGCCTTGTAAAAATCATAGCATGTGCAATATTCATAGGAATGTGTAGCGGTCACAAAGATGTAGAGGTTGATTACAGCATTTTGCAGAAACTGTTACAATGGTCACTCAGTCATGTGTGTCTGCTTGGCCACTGTTTCTCTGTCTCCAACAGCTTAGACCTTTCATTATCACTGGTCTCTTTTTTCCACACCCAAATGCTACCATTGCTAACCTCACTCTCTCTTTTGCTTGTGTTCCTCTACATGCACCCTCATTCTCTTCCTCTTCATTTGGTTTCACACTCAGCTGTTCCTCTGAGTCTGGAAGGTGCCATAAGTTTTTTGGTATGTTTTAGGTCCTATATGTGGGTCAGTATAGTAGCTAACTGTTGTTAAGCAATCACTAGAGAGTAGTGCAAGTTTCTAGGAGAAACGTCTTTCTCCACAACAGGCAAGAGATAAGGTAGTCATGAGCACCTCGCAGGGTAGGCGAGGTAAGAAGAGTTTTGTTTCCCCTTTCTGGAGTCTCACGTAGATTAGCGTACAGCTAGCAAACCACTTTATTCATTAATCTGCTTACTAGTTCAAAGATATAAAGGAGTCTGAATAAGGAGAAAGAACTACAGGGAAATGCAGAACTGATATTCAAAGCAGAGCTTCATTCATTTCTTGAAGTAAAATCTATTTGTAGACACAAATTAAAAGACTTTTAAGAAACAATACTTTAGTTCAACCAACCACAGCAGCTGGTAGCTCGAGTAAGAGGGAAGTTGTTACTTGAACTGTATGACTGTTGCATCTTCAAGAGTGTTTAAATCTGTAGTATTTCATTAAATTAATTGAAGATAAAAGTGCATTTTACAAATTGGTGGATATGAAAGGCTTTTCATAAATCACAGATTAAATTAAAGGAAGGAAACTGGAAGTACCCTTCTGGATACTGGTTTAGCTGATGGCTGCCAGTTTATTCTTACATTTCGCATGTCACTTCCCTATCGAGTTTTGCTCCCTTTCTTCCTCAACTTAATAAAATGTTCAGATTTTTCTTTCAGAAATATGACTGAAAGTATAGTATTGCCTGGATCCACTAATTCATTTCCTATTTTGAGAAGGTCAATTGGCTCTTTTCTGGCTTATGGTTATTCCTTAAAATATTCTACAGCTTCTTTTATGACAAAAAGTTTTGCCTTTTTTATGCTACTTCAAAGATAATGAGTTAAAATCCATTTTGAAAGTAAAATTAACAGTTTGAATCTTTAGATTTGTATTCCTTAGATAGTTTATGATGTGATAATTCCAACAAAAACAATGGCATTCATTTAAAAACAAACAAAACCTGTATAATTTAGAGATGCAGTTTAAATAATGTTAATTCCCAGCTGCAAAGACCTGGTCAATATTACTGTGCTAAGAATGGGAAGTCATAAGGAGCTCATCTTTCACGAAAGAATAGTCATATTAATGTGAGTGGAGCAGATGTCTCAGCAGATCAATAATATCCCCTTGACAGTCACTAACATATGCCAAAACATAACATCTGAAAAACAATGAGGAAGAACAAGACAATAAGCACCTGTTACACTATCCCGGTTTTATCGTTAAGGTGACACCAAGTAGTTCAAGCTGAATACAAACCATCCGACAGAAAACTTGTATATTTATCTTAAGTATTTAGTCTAAATACAGAGGAAGAAAATTCAAAGACCACCACTGTAGTGCATGGAAGGCATAGGTTCAGTAGTAAAGGAGAAAAATAATATAATATCCTCGTTTTAAGGGTTGAAAAATATCAAGAATAGATTCGGTTCCAGTTGATGTGAGATTCTGTCAGTGAAATTACTCCAAGATCCTGATTCTGCTGCTCTTAAATTAGTATTTTCTTTATTCCTCAAACTTATTTCTAAATATGGAGAAAAATGGTAAAATCTATACCTTTAAAATAAGTAGTAAAATTAGACAGGAACATGGCCTCTTCTCCCAGATAACTAGCGATAGGACAAGGGGGAACGGCTGCAAGTTGTGCCAGGGGAGGTTCAGGTTGGAGATGAGGAGAAATTTCTTCCCGGAAAGGGTGGTCGGGCATTGGAACGGGTTGCCCAGGGAGGTGGTGGAGTCACCGTCCCTGGGTGTGTTTAAGGAAAGGTTGGATGTGGTACTTAGGGACATGGTTTAGTGGGTAATAGGTGATAGGGGGGATGGTTGGACTAGATGATCCTTGAGGTCTCTTCCAACCTTAATGATTCTATGATTCTATGGTCCTTGATAGAGGTATAAGCATGAACAAAGACAGATGATAAGAGGAAGCTGTAAGAGTGACTTGCTTAGAGGACAATGGAATAATTTTAATTTCTCCACCAGTGCCTATCACAGCTACTAGTTAATATCTCAACATCAGCAATATTAACAACTCCACCTGGACAACTATACTAGGCTTGCCAAAACTGTCCAAGTCAAACAAAAGTTCTCACCATTGATCACTGCTTATTTAGTTTTAGTACAATATTCCTAACTTCATAACTTAATTTGCAAGAAGAAAAATCACTTATGAACACAATGCAGAATTGTATGCTTGAAATTCAAATCCCCAGTTTCCAAAGAAAAGAGGTTGTATGACAGTTACAATGCACCTCAGGGTCCATCAAGCCAAGGTTCCTCACAAAGAACAAATGAAAATCATGCACACTCCTTTAAGACCATTTTTATCAGGCTCCTGAGGGCACTAACAGCCCTCAATAGCCTGCGCAGCACCCCGTGGAGCCTTGTCCCATCAGCTGCCTAGAAGAAGCCCCATTTCAGCTCACTTCAGAGCCCTCAGTCCCTGTCTGAGCAGTGCTGTAGGTGTGTGGGTGTCTCCAATCCTGTCTCCTTGATGGTACTGAGCTCTGTGCTGTTGGTAGCTCATCCTTTATGGACACCTTGGACATAGGCTGCAGCTTGTCTGCAGTTCTGTCTTCAGACCTGGCTCCTGGATGGACTTTGAACTCATGTTATAGCCTTATCTCCAGCCCTGTTTCTGGCCACATGTCCTTTTGCTCCGGGCTGAAGCCTCCAAGCAGATCTTGCTCTGGTTCATTACTTGCCTTGTCTGCATTCAGCCTCCCTGCAACTGCCCCACAGATGAGGGGACAACCTGCACCGGGTCACTCTGGCTCCCTGGCCCTGAAAAATCAGCCGGCTTCCTGCTTCCTGACTTTTTTTGTCAACCTCTATATAAATAATGATCCATGAAGAAATATTAACCACTTATTTGGTGTCTAATTCAGCTGTGATCAAAACTGTGAACTTACACTTTAATAATCACAGAGTAACAGAAAAATGGGTCTTGAAGGAACCATGAGAAATTATCTAGCTCATCTACTTATCCCCCAGGTAAGATAAATCATATCTACATTGTTTCTAAGAGCTGTTTGTCTAACTAGTTCTTAAAAACCTCCAGTGGTGGAGGTTCCATCACTTACCAAGAAATCTATGACAGTTCTTCATTGACTTTGCCATTTTAAAGTGTTTTCCAATAGCAAAATAGGTCAAATTTTCCAGAACTGTAATCTATTTCATTCATTTCTTCTGGACTATCTCCACTGGATCGTGTAGTTCTTGAAGTACAATGCCCCAAACTGCAGTTTTCTAGCTGGTTAGCCTACCAGAGGCATCATTTATTCTTGAGTACAGGAATACTTTGCACATCTTGCTGGCTTTATGTTTGTTTTTTTCATAGCACTGTGGGCTCATGCTCAGCTTTTTCTGAAAAGGTGCTACCAAAGCAGCTGTCCTTATTTTGTATCACTGCAGTAAATAATTCCTGCTTTATATTTTCACATGTTTTGCCACTTTGTCATTATCATTTTGAATTCTTATCCCATCTTCCCGTATATGAGCTGTCTCTTCCAGTTTTGGATCATATGAAGATACAATAAACTCACTCTCTATTCCATCATCTAGGTTGTTAATAAAAGCATCCTAGACAGTCTATTGCATCAAATATAAGATACATGACAGCTAGTGCTTTGCTCCTCTACTCTATTTGACTTTTTGTTCTAGAATTTTTTCTGAGGATTGATGTTAACTGACAACAATTGCCAGATTGTTCTCTTTGTTCTGTTTACAGTCAAGCACTGTGATTGCTTTTTTTTTTTTTCCCCCCAATTCTCTTGATATCTTGGCTCCTTCTGCAAGATCTGAAACATAACTGGGAGGAGTTCTGGCTGTAGACATACATAGGGTAGTAACAAACTTCATGTCATGAAACTGCATAGAAGAGTTGTACTGCTTACACAGCAGAAAACCCTGGAGTTCTCTGGCTGTAAACATAAATCATGAGAAACCCTGGGCTATGCCAGTGTGGCACAATGCCATGCATTTGTTGCAAAACTAATCACCAGGGAAGATCAAAATTGCTTAAATAAAAGGGGAAAAAATTGTGCCACAGCTGGCAGCCACACAGGGCATGGGGCACATGCTGTGATTAGAACATCAACTACCACAAAACATGGACTCAGCAACGATGGTGAAGAGTCATATTTACTAAACATAACATGGTCACGTAGCAAAATTTGTTCTTTCAAACAAAAATAAGGATGGACTCTTCAAAAATAATTTTAAAGGAAGCAAATTAAACCAAGAAACAATGTTGTATTTTGAGATAAGGGCTGCATAGAGCTAGCAATAAAAAGAACCAATTAGTCCTCATCACTGATGAGAAGAATTCACTGATCAAAATCTAGCAATCCTCCACACAACAGAAAACTCTGTAAGAGACTTGTTAACAGCACACAAGAGCAGCTGTGCAGTTCATAAACTCACTAGGGACACAGTACAGGTGTACAAAGAAATACTAGGTCTAGAAATGTCAGAACAATGAACCAGGGAATTGCCACACAGCTAGACGTTAATCCTACCAGCAATATTAGTATTTGTAATTACAAGACAATCTACAAATCACTGCATTTCGGAACTGGGCTCAAATCCTGATAGTAACCTATTAGCTCTCCTTCTAGGAAATTAGAAAGAGCTGGTAAGAGAATTATGATCAGACTTCAGAGCTAGATGAAACAATTAAAAAAATCTATGCTGAAAACTGGTATTTAATGAATATATACAAATTTAATTCAATAGTGTTAATTAACTTTTCATTCTGATTAATGATATTATACCAAAATATACCTCTAATTTAAAAAGCAAACAGCAAAGCCTGGAAATTATTCACAGCATCCTGGACAAAGTCCTGAACATTCAAGGGAAAAAAATCTAGATTTCACCTGACTCAGAGGATTTTGGTTGGGTCTATATCTGCATTTTTAAAAAACAAGAAAAAAAAAATCTGTTATATCACATATACTTCCCACCTATATGAATCAGAGCCATCAATCCTCTTTAGCAGCAAAGCACTAACAGCAGTTTGGATACATCAGTGAAGCCCTCTTCTTCTCTCTGTCCCAAAACTGAATGCATTTAGAATGGCAGCTAAAACTTGGTATAAAGTCCTTCACCCACAGAAGTCCCTGACAAGACATGCAACGATTGCCCTCCAGCCAGGATTTCACCTCTTCTCATCATTCTTACATCAGAGTAGATTTCCAGTCTTACCTTTAAACTTCCTTACAAAGGTAGCTAGCCAGAGTTTTACTGTGTCAATACTACCAGTGGAATGATAAAGGATGTAAAAAGCAAAAGTTTATGCATCAAGTACTATAATGTAGTATATTCCCTGAACACTTACATCTGAATGCTATGCAAACACCACAGAAAGGTGACCTTCGTGAAACAGTCCTTAATAAATATAAGTTCTTAGCTATTCAGAACACACATAGTGCCTTACGAACGTATTGTAGAACTATATTCAAAGGCATTTGTTTCCCTTTCAGTCTCTCTCGCTCAGATATTCAGGTTTTGTCTGCACCTCTCCAGTTCTTGGAATATCTCCCACAATACCATTTCCTGTTTATGAAAGGATTCACATTCTAGAAAGAAGCAGTCATTTTTCCCAGCAGTTTCCTAGGTCCTACCATATTTCACTATCATGCCTTTTATCTTTTGCTTTATAATTCAAAACGGGAACACAAAGAGAAATTTTGAAAATATATGCCAGTGCAGGATGCTGCTGATGGAATGCTGGGATGGTTTATCAGTCTTTATTAGCATTGATTGTTTGATTTTTATTTGATGTCCTTCTGTGCTGGGCACTGCACAAACAGAAATTAAAAGACAACTTATCCTTTGGAGTTTATCACCTTGTACTGTTTTCAGCTGAGACGGAGTTAATTTTCTTTCTAGCAGCTGGCATAGTGCTGTGTTTTGGATTTAGGGTTAGAATAAAGTTGATAACACACTGATGATTTCAGTTGTTGCTGGGTAGTTGCAGTGCCTACACTAAGTCAAGGACTTTCCAGCTTCCCAGGCCCTGTCGGGTGCAGAAGAAGCTGGGAGAGCACAGCCAGGAGAGCTGGCCCAGGCTGGCCACAGGGACATCCCCTGCCACAGAACATGCCACAGTCATGCTCTGGATAGACCTTGGGAAGCCAGCTGAGAGGCGGGATCCCTGCTCAGAAACAGACTGGCATCAGACTGTTTTATTTTCCTTTAACATGTGGTAGGTAATTGCATTTGTGCATCACTTGTAGTATTGTTGTTGTTATTGTTAGAACTGTTAGTATTGTTATAATTGTTACAACTATTATTATTACTCTTCCTTTGTTATCCTATTGAACTGTCTTTATCTCAGCCCATGGGGTTTTTTTCCATTCTCCTCCCCGTCCCCTTGGCAGGAGGTACGACTGAGAGGCTGCGTGGTACTCAGTTGCCAGCTGGGGCTAACCCACAACAATCCATTTTGGCACCCAATGTGGGGCACGAAGGGTTGAGATAGCAACAGATCTGACCAGAGCATGTTAAAACAAATCTGTTAGAAGCATGCATTACATCAGTTTAATCATCACTGTTTCACTGGTCACAATGTTTTATTTGTTCACAGAGTTGTTCTCAGAGTTGTGTCACTTAACAACTTACTTGCCGTACGTAGGTTACCAGTGTTTGTGTGTGGTTTGTCACCTCTGGGCATTGCATTAAGGTTACGCTCTGCTGCTTGCTGTACTACTGGCTTATGGTATAGCAAAATCATTGATAGTCACACCAGTTTGGTATTTGTACTAGGTGGCTGAATTCAGTGGTGGCAGAGCAACAGTGACAGCTTCATCTGTGTACTTCGAGAGCTATCTGTCAGAAACTATTAATAATTATACTTTTTATTTTTTCTTCCCAGAGAGGCAGTATGTGGGGGGGACACCTTCCTTTACCTTCCCCTTCTTCTCCAGGCTAATTACAATAGCTCTTGAGAAAGGTGAATATCCTTGGGATGTTCAGACCAGCATGCTTCTATTGCTAGATCTCCTGAACGTGGTTCAGGTCTTGTTTCGTGTTAAACAACTATTGAAGGATACACTCAGAGATCAGTCCCTGCAACAGGCAGCATGGCTACTCCAACCCCTGCAAAAAGGCAGTGCAGCTACTCCAGCTCCTGTGACAAGCACTGTGTCTACTCAAACCCCAGCAATAACCACTGCTGCTACCCAAACCCCAGCGACAGGCAGTGTTGCTACTCAAACCCTGGTGATAAGCACTGCAGCCAAATCAGAGAACTAACCCATACTGGTATCAGCCACCCCTATCCGCAAGAAGTAATGGACATGAAAGCCAACTCGTTTAGTAGAGAATGACAAAACAAGGCCATCACAAGAACAGAAGAAAGAGTCAGAACCAGAGATAATCACGCAATTGCTGTCCCTGAGTGAGCTGTGAGATATGCAAAGAGATTTTAGTCATCAATTAGGCAAGCAACTCGTCACCTGGCTGCTCTGATGCTGTGATAACAGGGTCGGTAGCCTGGAATTAGAGGGTAGGGAAGACAAGCAACTGGGATCCCTGTCCAGAGAAGGGGTCATTGGCAAGGTGATTGGGAAAGGGACACAAGCCCTCAGCCTCTGGCGGTGACTCTTGTCAAGCATGAGGGAAAGGTGTCCCTTCAAAGAAGATGTTATACGTCGCACAGGCAAGTAGACCACCATGGAGAGTTGTACCCAGTACCTGAGGGAATTAGTCATGCAGGAGGTGGTTTATTATCATTCAGACCATGTCCAATTACCCACAGCTCCAGACCAAGTCCAATGCACCCAACCCATGTGGCAGAGGTTTGTACAGAGGGCACCACCAGTGTCTGCCAAATCATTGGCAGTACTGGCCTAGAAGGACTAAGAGGGACCAGCAGTGAATGAAGTGGCTGGCCAACTTCAGCAATATGAAGAAAATCTCTCTTCCTCCCTATAGGCCTGTGTCTCAGCTGTGGAAAGACTGTCCGAAAAATCCAAAAACCTGTTTGAGAAACTGCCCTGGGAGGTCCGGCAACTCAAAGAGGGTATGTCCAATTCCCCGTTTGTATGGACCAGTAACTCAGCTGTTAGGATTAAGCGTTGCTATACTCCAGAGAGGGGATACAGAGGGTACACACCTCAAGGCATTCTGTGGTTTTACCTGCATGACCATGTAGAGGGCATAAGGAAGTGGGATGGAAAACCTACCTTGACCCTAGAGGCAGAAGTACATGAATTGCAAGGAAAAACAATTTAAAATGGGTGTTCTTCCAGAAAATTGCTGCTCCAGTCTCCAGTGGGCAGTCCCCTGGAGTAGGAGGTGATGTGTGCTGAAGAGGCCCCACCATACAATAAAGTACAAAAAAATGAGAAGCAGTATGGCCTGTTTACTGATGGATCCTGTTGCATTTTGGAAAAACATCAAGGTGGAAGGCTGCTGTATGGAATCCTACACTAGTGGCAGAAACTGCTGAATGACAAGGTGAATTGAGTCAGTTTCCAGAGGTGAAAGCCATCCAATTAGCTTTAGACACTGCTGAACAAGAGAAGTGGCCAATGCTCTACCTCTATACTCACTCATGGATGGCGGCAGATGCCCTATGGGGGCAATGGAAGCAGAGCTACCGGCAGCACAGAGGCAAACCCATCTGGTCTGCACCACTGTGGTAAGATATTGCTGCCCAGCTAGAGAAGCTGGTTGTAAAGGTACATCATGTAGATGCCCAATAATCAGGCCACTGAGGAACATCAAATCAGCCAGCAGGTGGATCAGGCTGTTAAGATTGAAGTGGCTCAAGTGGATATGGACTGGCAACATCGAGGTGAATTATTTATAGCTCGATGGGTCCATGACACCTCAGGCCACCAACGAAGAGATGAAACATATAGATGGGCTCGTGATCAAGGGGTGTACTTAACCAGGGACACTACTGCACAGGCCATCCATGAATGTGAAACATGCTGCAGCTAAGCAAGCCAAGCGGTTAAAGCCTCTGTGGTATGGAGGACAATGTCTGAAATATAAATATGGGGAGGCCTCGTAGATTGTTTACATCACATTTCCATAAACCCACCAAGGCAAGTGCTATGTACTTACAATCGTGGAAGCCACCACCAGATGGCTGGAAACATACCCTGTGCCCCATGCCACCGCCCGGAACACTATCCTGGGCCTTGAAAAGCAGGTCCTTTGGTGGCATGGAACCCCAGAAAGAATTAAGTCAGACAATAGGACTCATTTCCGGAACAAACTCGTAGACACATGGGCCAAAGAACACGGCATTGAGTGGGTGTATCACATCCCCTACCACGCACCAGCCTCTGGGAAAATTGAATGATACAATGGACTGCTAAGGACTGCACTGAGAGCAACAGGTGGTGGGACCCTCAGACATCGGCATACACATTTAGCAAAGGCCACCTGGTTAGTCAACACTCAGGGGGTCTATCAATCAAGCTGGCCCTTCTCAATCAAAACTTTTATGTCCCCTTCGCAGGGGGAAGAGTGAGCGAGTGGCTGCATGGTGCTTAGCTGCTGGCTGGGGTTAAACCATGACATGCCTCCTGTTGTTTGGATTACAACTGTGATTGTAAAACAATGAACAAAGATAAGAGAAAGGTGATCACAAGAGTGATTACTTAATTCAATTTTGAACCTGAGGAGTCTGTTTTAGGTAGGACATGGTAACATGTTATCACAGGCTACACAATATTTCTGTAAATGGAATCTTTTAACAATTTATGAATGTCTCATTGATTATGTACATTAAATGTTACCTTTTTTTTTTCTTTTTTTACCTCGTTTCATTACTTCTCCAGTCCATCATGACAAGCAAGCAACAGTCAATTGTAAGAGCAATCTATAATGCACCGTAAACTGCACAGACACTTGTGGAATGCCACACTGTTAAATCAAGGTCTCAATGAATAGCCAGTTCAGTGATAAGTGCCCTGTCTAGTGCAGCACTCCTGTACCACAAGAGACAAAAACTAACAAGCTAGCCAGACTGTTCTTGAAATCTCTTCTGACCAGGATGTGTGGAATGAAATTTCCCTAAAATATTATAGTGTTTGCAGTGGCAGAATCTGCGATAATTGAGGTTGTAAAGTACTTTCCAATCTAGTTCCTGTTTTCATATCATCATTTGAAAATATGTACATCATTAATTTAAAAAGCCTTGACATTTTCCAGGCTTCTTTGGTGAAAAACCTATTGTTTGGTAATATATATTTGCACATACACTTTCTACAGTTTCAAATTCTAAAAGAAACAATTGTAAATCTTTGCTTTTTCAAGGGCTATAGAACAAGTGTCCCAGCAATGCTGTCACCTTGTCTGTCTCACTGTTGCATGACTTTGATCACCAGTGCAAAAAGTAAAGAATTTTTCAAAATAGGCATTTGAGCCAACAGCAAAAGTCCTATTGCCTTCAGCAGGACCAGAACTTCACTCAGACTTTAGAAGCTTAAATGATAGGCAGGTGACCTTTAGAGAGTATCTTCCATCAAGTCTGTAACATAAGGTTTTATTTTCAGTAAAAACTGGGAGTGTCTGAGTGCTGTATTAAGCACATGAAATACATGCTTGAAAGAGGTAAGTGTTGCTCAGGCACACCACATTAACCAGAGTGGGTTCTGGTCTCCATAATATTTTTTTTTTATGGTCTCACCTTCAATCTCTTAGTTACCGGTTCAAACTCTTTCCAGGATTTATTTCTTTCTTTAAATGAGGCAGCATTAAAATGATCTAAGACCATGAAATCTGCTTAAAAACTTAACCTCTCTAAAGGCTCATACATTTTACATTATCTGAAATTTTAGCTTCCCTCACATTAGTTTAAAAATAAATAAATAAAAGCAACACAAATTTGGTGGCTAAGTAGCCAAGAGAGAGTTAGCATAACTTATTTTTATCTTGCATTTAAGGTTATATACCAGGACACAGGATAACGGTCTGAAATTCAGACTCTTTGGAGTTTTCAAATCTTAGTCAGTTTTAAGATTTTTTTTTTAAGACTAATTAATAAATATTAGGGAAAACGACTTTGGCTGCATATAAACTGAATCACGTTACATAATACCCTCTGAGGTTCTGATCCCTAACCATCCAGAACAGAGACTTGGCCGAAGCAACCTGTGGCTTGTTACCATGTCACAACCCTGGGTGTCCTGGCCCTGGAAGCCAGGGCACCCAGGTGGTTAGAAAAAGGAGGGAGAAAAAAGCATGACTGCATCCAACCTCTGAGTTTGAAAGTTTAGATGTAACTATGGGAGAGTCTTTCTTATTGTCCCTACATTTTCCCTGTGGAAAGTGAGGAAAATTGGGGGTGCTAGGAGGTATTTACCTATGACAGTAATGAGGTCAGGTTCATTAGACAGGTAAACAGTTCACGCAAGATCAGCATACTTGGTTCACAACCCATAGGCTCTTTTGCATGGAGTACTTCTGCAGCTTAGTTATTTTTCACAATGTTTTTGTTTCTAAAACTGGCTTTTTGGAAATAAAATATTGTTACTGTAAGATTTTTCTGTAGGAGGGACAGCTGGATGACAAGTATGTGACAAACTTCAAATAAAATTGTTTATGGAAATTTTTGTGAAAGTTTAAACTGAACTGGACATTTACATTTTCCCCTGTTGCTACAGCACATTGTCACAGCATTTGGCTTCTTGGTGCTGTTTACGTGAGCTATGTGGCCTTCTAGGAATCAATGATACATCTCTATGGGAAACAAAATGGAGACTAATTAGAAGTCAGGGCCCAAAAATCATGAGATTGTTTCAGGCTGTTGTCTTTCTTCAGACCCTGCAATGACCAGAAGCACTTCAGAGAGGAGAGGTGTAAAGTGAAGAGGGAGAGATCAAACTTAGACCATCTGATACAACTTCCAGGCATGGGATTTGCAGGCCACAAGGAATCCAGATGAACAGTTCACAACGTATGTGGCTGTGGACAACTGCTGTTAATGTAAAGACAAAGAGACTAAGTAACATACACGATGAAAAACTTCGATAAGCACCCACAAGCAGGGAGCCAGCCCAAATCCTGTACCTCACACCATATTTTCTATTTTGAAGGACTTGTTATGCCAATGAACGTTACTGATGTTTTCCTAAGTAGATTAAAGCAGCAGACATACAAATAGAAAAACTGAGCCCAAATTCATCTGTTCTGTAAATAAAAGAGAGCCACTATGAACACTACTGCCTCCTTGACCTCAAGTATTTTCTTTTACGCCATCAGCTTTCAACACTCTGGCATTTGGAAAAAGACAAATTCATAATGAGATTAGTGACAAGCAATTTGGAAATAAATAGTTTACATAGAAAAAATATATTTGTAGTATCACACTTCCTCTTTGTTTTTTTTGTTTTTTGTGGGTTTTTTTAGGATTTAGACATTTCCTGCACTGATATGCCCCAATCTGGATTAAATTCTTGCTCGTTAGTGATATTTCTACCTAGTTCTTCCCAATAAGCTCATGTTGGCACGTTTAAAATCACTCTTACAAAAGCAGTGCTACATTTCAAACCTCTTTGCAAAGCAGGAGGAAAAAAAGGAAAAATCAATGAAATATTAATTTTTTAAATGGAAATCCATAGTTTAGGGAGACACAGGTGTTATCAATTTTAAGAGAAGTACTCAAGCAAATGACAGAATGTAACTGCATTGGTTTTACAGCTGAAAGACGGAACAGATGGTTCCAGCATGGTATCAAGTGAACTTAACATTTACGAATGGGACCGCACGTGGGCAGAGGGTTGTGTGTTTACAGCATTAACATGAACCACTCGGAAGCCCAGTTTTGTCTTTTTATGTAACACATATTTATGTTCTCTATAAGTTCATGATCAAATTGGGAATCAAAATGTACAACTCCAACAGGAAAAATACATTATTAGACTAAGAAAGGTAATTTAAAAAAAATAAACAAAGCCTCGCATTGGTCAGCACTTGTTAAATGCAAAGACCAGTCCTATCACCAAGAAATTTTCTTCATACTTATGAGGTTTTCTTGCCTTAACCCTCTGAAAACTAAGTAGCTGATTGGAAATAAAAATAAGTTTTCACTCATTACAGATACAAATGTTTCATAAGATGAACTTGCAAGCTATCTTTTTACCTGGAATTTGTGAACAAGTAAGACTTTGAGGCACATAAAGATGTTAAGGTCTTACTAAGCATCTTTAAAAAATGGATGAGAAATCAGTAACGCTACACTTCACAATATGCAGCTAAAATCAGGTGGTAAGGGTGACAACAAATACTAATTTATGTTCTTGTTTGTGTACACAATATATGGAATGTGTATCTCCTACTAAACACTAAGGATAATTTAACCAAGTGAAATTTTCTTTTTAACATACTGATAATCTTTAGATGGCGGGGTGGGGCTGATGCATCTGAGCTAAATTACAAAAAGAAACAGATGATTCCTGTGTTTGAAAGGTACAATAATTATTTCTATCCTCAGATTTCACATTACAAAAGCTTCTCAGAACTATCATAGTGACTTTATGTGCAAAAAAGATTTGATAAATATGCTGCTGTTTCCCAATTCACTGCAAGTGGTGAATAATCAGATACAAACTGTCAGAAATTGAATATATTTACAAACTTTGTTTGCCACAGTGATCAAAGGTGAATCAATTTAGAGCATTTGAGATTTACATATGCATTCACCTTGCCTTGCTCTCTGCCGAGGCAAACCTTCCCAGTACGTTGCTCTTCTGCTTTCATTGATTTCACAAAGTCCATCCATTCCAGACTCTTACTTTCTTATTCCTGCTTACTCTAGTAACAAATTTATCAGCTTTCTAGCCTCTGACCCATAATTCCCTCCCACTGGCACCTGAACACTGAGCATCTCACTAAACAGGTTTGAGACAGACCCTACCACAGCCTAGCAGCGTAACTCCACACCGTTTGTGCTTTATGTGACGTAGTTGCCTGCGACAGCAGGGTGCTGAGCTCCACAGTCAGGAGGTCCTTTCCAGTCCTTGTCCCCACATTGTGCTGTGCAGCACATGGTGCAAGAGAGAGCGGAGAAGTCTGGCAGGTGGAGCCATTTCCACACACACTGTGCCCAGCATCTCCACTGAATCCCAAGCTGGCCATCCCAGGAACACCCTACAGTGGCTATCTCTAAAAATCTTTTGTTTAACTGGGGAAGGAGGACCGGCTTTTGTCTTCATTACACTGCATCACAGTGAGAATATCTTTAAGCTAATAAGAAGGAAAAGTAGCGGTGTGGGTGCATAAGTGGGTAATATTTTTAGTAACTGGGCTTATCAAGCACAGCCACTCTTAGTTCTCCATAAGTTTCACTGGCAGTGGTGTCACACACTCTTAAATTAAGGTGTGAGAAAAGAAATAATGGGAAAGAACAGCAGGAGGCAGATGTGTCATAGTGAAAACAGAAAATTTGGAGATGGAGACAGGGAGTATTCTGCTTGAGAGGCTGTGACATCCCTTTTAAGAAGGAAAGTTAATGAAAACTAGTATAACTACCCCAAAACATTTCAACAGCCCATCTCAAATTTCAGTCTGTTTTAACACTCTTGTTGAGTAATTCCACATGAATGTACGTGTACACATGCTACATGTAAAGGCCTTCAGCAGGCTGTACGTGTCTTTGGGCATGTACTTATCTATAGACATTACATCCTCTTCTAGTTTGGCAAAGATAGATAGACTTTTTCTTCAGTACAGTGGAGAGGGACTGACAATCCATAGCTGGTTTCTTGATTTCTTCAGGTTAGCCCTAACATTGGCCCCCACTTCCCCCCTGCCCCGAGTAAAACAGAGCAGTGAGAGGAGCCCTAATTGTTCCTGTAACCATCTCTCCGCTCCCTGCTTGAGAAATGGGAAGGAAAAAGGGAAATGGTCGTGTCGCAGGTGTCTCAGCAAGGATTCTCTTCTCACATGGGATTAGGGCCATGCACTTATGAGTAAATTGTGGTTTTGCTTTCCTCCCTCCCTTCCTTCCTTTTTTTTTTCCTTTTTTTTTTTCCCCTGAAGATACAAATTTTGGACACTGCAACATATGAATCAGTTTTGATACAAACTACCCTCATTAAAGAGCTGAAATGACAGGAAAACTTCAGCACCAATTCTCTTAGCCTCATATGCTTTCTCTCCTTAGGTTACAAAGGTGAACTGCATAAATGCAAATTATCATAGGAAGGACAGGCTGAAGAGGAATAGAGTGTTTCACTGACCAAGTGTAGATATCGAATATAAACATTGTGTCCATCTTCATCATCATTGGGACCTACAGGAAAGCTGGCAAGGCACTGTTTATCAGGGAGTGTAGTGACAGGACAAGGGGTGATGGGTTTAAACTGAAGGAGGGGAGATTTAGATTGGATGTTAGAAGGAAATTCTTCCCTGTGAGGGTGATGAGGCACTGGAACAGGTTGCCCAGAGAAGCTGTGGAGGCCCCATCCCTGGCAGTGTTCAAGGCCAGGTTGGATGGGGCTTTGGGCACCCTGGTCTGGTGTAGGGTGTCCCTGCCCATGGCAGGGGGGTTGGAACTAGATGATCCTTGTCGTTCCTTCCAACCCAAACCATTCTATGATTCTGTGATCTAGGTTTCTTTTAAAGTCAATGATGACAAACAGGTAATTCTAAGGCACAATTTTACCTTACCTTAAAGCTGAGGTCAGATGAGTTACACTCTTACTTCTCTCCCTTGATTACAAAGATTGCCTTGTGGAACTCATTCTCATGCAAAAACCCAAACTGCAAAACCTCATGATAAATGAGATGACTTCCTTCCACCTGCTTCCCCACAGAACACCAGTGTATGTAAGTACTGGTGACTGGTGACACTGAGACTCTTAGTCTCAGACCAGAATGTTTAGGGTTATTCCAATTTTTTGGATTTTTCTCCTTTCATGTATCTCATACACAACCTACTAAATGGCTCCAAAGCATTGCAGAACTCATCCTGACACATTCACTCTTTATCTCTTTAATCCACCACAGTTTTCCAGAATCTCTTCCTCCCTCTTTTCTAAGTTCTTGAGTTTTCAGAAATTGCTTATCCTAAAAACAAAAGTTTATCACATCTGAATTTACTGACCTGTTGCCTACCTCATAATCACATCTAAAGATAAATCCTATCTCTTTACTACACTTGGTCTTTTTACTATCCTTTCTTCATTGCAGATTTATGCTTTCCCCATCCTGTAAAACTGATATAAGTTTGTGTTTTTCTATAAACCAGAGCAAAATTCATCCTCATCTGCCTCAGTTTATGAATCTGTGTATTGAGTATCTTATGATAACATTCCCTGTGAAGGATGGTTTGTAAAGTAATAGTGTTGCTTTCCAGAGTAGATATTCTTCTCCTATAAACTATAGAAATATTTGAAAGAAACTACCACTTTTTGCATTAGTTCACAAGTCAGGTGTGAGTGCTGAATACACAGGAATAATTTAAACTAAGCATTGAAGCTTTTGAAAGAAATTTGCCTGTATAATGCACAAATAAAAAACCCATACCAATCAAACAAATAACCACCCCCTTGTTTCTTATAGATAAATTAGGTGTACAATTAATTCACAGCAGATACAGAGAACTCAGTTCTACATGGATTTGAGGTAGCATAGCACAAGTGTGTGTTAACATACATATGTAACTAATAATCATACAGCACCCATTCTACACCAGTCCTCCTCTAATCGTATTTAATTCATTGCCTCAGAAGCAGCCTTTAATACTTGAATATATAGATATAAAAGCTTTGCTCCACTTTATACATTCATTCTTTGTTAATATCTCATTGTCAGTAAAACACATCTAAAAAATCATCTCTGTGCTAGAAAGCTAGTTTTTAGTACTAGATTTTACTAAAAATCCCAACCCAGAAGTGTACTGACAACATCTTTCACAGGATGAAAAAATGTAACTTTTCCACAAAGCAACATTATTTAGATGTTGTGGATGGTGTGGGTCTTTTTAAAGTGTGTTAAGCTATTTTATCAAAGGCTGATCACCAAAAACACAGACCCCAGTGAGGACTGGGGGAGCAATGCTAGGCGGAGGAACCCAAGTATCCTAACCAGTAAAAAGTGGCTCACTGAATCAGCTGCTCCCTAAGAACATCAATTAGACCATCATCCCTGGTTGAAACCCCCCAGGGTGACTCAACGAAAGAAACACCCTTGTGCGACCACCTTCCACGCTGAAAGGGGTGATTGTCCACAAGGGTTTGAGATAGGACAAGAGGGAATGGCCGCAAGTTGCATCAGGGAAGGTTCAGGTTGGAGATGAAGAGAAACTTCTTCTCAGAAAGGATGGCTGGGCATTGGATCAGGTTGCCCAGGGAGGTGGTGGAGTCACCATCCCTGCGGATGTCTAAAGAAAGGTTGGATGCAGTACTTAAGGACATGGTTTAGTGGGTAATAGGTGGTAGGGGAACAGTTGGACTAGATGATCCTGGAGGTCTCTTCCAACTTTAATGATTCTATGATTCTATGAGACTCACTGTGTGATGGAGAGGGAAGAAAATTTTGGAGACTGTGTAAAACTTTCATGATGGGTGATATAAAGAGATTGTGGGCATGTGTGACATTTATTATGGAGTGTCTAATGGAAGGACTAAAGGTGGAGAAAGGGAAGTCTCTCAGTGGCCCAGGGAAGAAGAGGTATGGGAACATAAAGGGTAGATAGGATGAAAGGGATCAATCAATTGAAAACAGGCACCTGTCTGACTATGCCCTGTGCTTGATCACCACAATTCATTCTGTATACACATTTAATTCTGTTTTATGTAACTTCTGAGTGCACATATCTCTATTCTGAGTACGCATGGGTCAATGCTAGTGAGCGTCAAGCTGGACTACATGGCAAATAGGATGCGAGCTCTGAATACCACCAACCAGAGCAAGGCTATGGAGCTCCAAGGCTTCATGTCCGTGTGCCAGCAATTGGGGAAACCCAGGATCCAATGGCCAACTTCTAGGTAGTCTGAGAGTCTAAGGCCAGCTACTAAAGTGGTCTGTAGTGCATGAGTATATATATACATATATAGTGATACATGCGTGTGCATATATATACACACATACATGTGTGTGTATATATACAAACATACGTATGTATGTCTATCAGAAATAGGTGCTCAGCCTTGCTGAGCCTGGAGATGCAGAGCCATAGCAACCATACTGCATTGGGCTACCAGACTCTGCAACCTCAGGCAGCATCAAAAAGAAATAATCAAAGGTTCTAAATCTAAAAATGTCTATATTCACAGACACTAACATACATCTATTCAGCATCTGAGTTGGAAAAAAAGAAAGCTATCCAGAAGGAGATGGCTTTGAAAAATAAATCATTTCAGTAAGTGGAGAGGTCACAGTGCTGTGGTGAGAAAGCAAAAACCAAAAGCAACGAAAGGACCAAGCTAGACAGTGTTTATGGGTTCTGATAGAAAATGAAGGGGAAAAAAGGGCAAAAAGATTTAGACAGAATCAGAACTGTGAAATGACTGATGAAGGGATAAAAAAAGAATGAGAAGAACCTAACAGATAAAGAGTTTTATGATAGGTCTGGGTGAACAGAAATGTAAGACCAGATGCAACACATTTGGTATATGGCAGAGATAATACCTTGCCTCTCTAGAAGGGCCAGTGCAAAGGTAGAAATAATCAGACATGATGAGGACAGTGTGGACATATCTCCTGTGATGAGATAGGAGAAAGCAAAAAAATATCCGAATGGGGAAACCATCAGTCACGAGAGAGACATAGGATTCCCTTAGGGAATGTGTCCTTCATAGATAATTCTTTTCAGAGCGATTATAACTACTTGGGTCCCCTTTTCAACAGTTCTTCACTGTGTTTCAATTTATCAGAGTTATAGGAATAAAGACAAACAATCTTAGCACTTGAACTACTTTGCACCAAAGTTTTTGGTAAATTACGCTTTTCCAATATAGTACATACTGTTCATAGGTTCCGAAGCCACAATCTCTAGCCTCTCCCCATTTGACATATCTTAGGTATTTTAAAACACATATGAAAATTCTAGTAAATATTTAAACACAAGCATGCCAACGTTTCAAATCTGAAGTACCGTAAATAAATGTTAACATTTATTTAAATCAAGAATAGCCAATTTTGATGAATTGCAAAGCAAGTGGTCTACCGCTGAGATTCCAGAAAATTACGTGTATCTATTCTGGGGAAAAAGAGCATACAAGTGAAACACAGTGAGAGGCTATTACTCATCCCTCCCACACAGTCCAGGAGGAAATGTATTTCTAACATGAAGTTTCATAAGAACATCTTGATGGCTCTTCTGCACCACTTTGTGGGAGGCAGCAGTTGGTTTCACTGGACCTAACTTCTGCGTTTCAGTCTTGCAGAATATTTCAGACACTGCTATGAGGAGTGGGATGTTCAGTCTGCCAGAAGCAAGAGACACAATGAACTGTGCCCTCTGAAGCATACCCTTGATACTTGCCCACACGCTCTGTTCCAAGTTTCTTTACTATTTTATACTCAACTACCTACCTGTGCTTACATTTGTACTACATATCATAGTGAGGTTGCTATGAAAACATTTCTTGATCCCATTATTTCATTTTGACAGGTTTTCTGTAGTGCTCCTCTCCCAGCCATCTCTCTTTTTTATTATGGTGTGTATGATTCCTCCACAGGATAAATGGATGCCAAGGAAATGGCCTATGCTCCTAACTGAAGTGGTAGAGAGAATCTCACCTTCCTTTACATAGTCCTGTGGTCCAGGCAGCTGTACGTTGTCAACCAACTGCCAAGCTTCCTAAACTGGCACAATCATTGGCAACAGCTCTCTTTGGAGAGGGCACTGAGAGAAGATACGCTTTTCCATATTCAGCATTTCATTTGGAAGAAATTTTATATTTATTCTTAGGTTAATAAACTGGAGTGTTCAGGCTCAAGTATGTGTCCACAGCCAACAGTTGCTGCTTGGAGCTCCTACTGAAATATCAGCTGTGTTGTGCTTTGGTTTGTTGTTTGTTTTGTTTTTTTTTCCTTTGGACAGAATCTATTCTCACAACGAAAATTAGGACAAGCTGCTTGATATTCTGGAAAGGTACTAAAAGATACCATTCCACACAACTAGTAAAAATAAATAAATAAAACTCCCCAACCTATTTCCATTAAAAAAGCAGTAGGCAATGTGACAATTAATTACACTTTCAATCACAAACAACAACCAACCAGCTGCAAATACGTATTACCCACACATAGAAAAAAAAAAGCATTGAAGAGTATTGTTTTCATAAGTGAGCCTTTCAATAGTTAGGAAGTGCAAGAATTAAAGCTTCCTGGGGTACTCAGTTTGCCACCCTGGCTTTACTGGCCTTAATTACATGATCTGATTTTATTTTCCACAGGGTTCTGGCTTCATTCAGAACTCATGATGGTGGGTGCTCACTTAACACACATCTATACATTAGTCTGTTATCTCAATGAGCAGTCAAACATCTGTAGTTATCATTAGTCTCACAGATTATTCAACTCCAGAGTTTAAGAGCATTTCACAAACTGATTTATTTTCTTTATGCCCCATTTTGTGCATCAAAACCTGAGGAATGCTGAGAAAAAAGTCAAGTTTTTGAATGTCCATTGTGAACTGCCTAGGAACCAATCTTTCAGAGAATTTTGTTTTATGTATCCCATCTGATACTCAAAGCAGCCTTCCCAGTGCCAGCTGGGGAGGCTCAGCATTCCTCCCCAGCAGACCCCACTGCCTCATGGTGGGTCTCAGAAAAGAAGAAACAGTGCCTTTGTGACCCATTGTAGAAAGGACAGTAAAAACACATCACCTAGGAACTGCAAGATGTAGGCAAGACGACCCCTAATGGTTAGAACACTTTTTGTTCTTCAGCCATGGAAATCACTAATGTTATTCCCTCTTGCTTTTGAAAATTATTTAGATTATGCACCTCCCTTTATACGTATTGCACTCACATAACTAGACCCAAGGAGGTTCCTAATCTATATGAATGAGTATGTAAGGGATTAAGGCTTGCAGAATCAACAACTATTGAGAATTTGTTATGAAGAAACATATGTCTGTTGTCTTTCACATCCAGTGCAAACATTTAGCACTTGTGGAAACAAGAGTAGACTAAATGTAACAAAACCACAAAATCAGAGTAGGATAGTCATACTTTGTCTTGATTAGCTCTCAAAGAGTATGAAAGAATAAATCCACACAAAATACCGTACCGATGCTTTCTGACTTTACTGCATTTGCAAACAGCGTCATGATAAATGGGGAGATATTATATGAAGCTTTGGAAACCCATATAACACTATCTGGCAAAAATTCTCAACCAAATTGTACTGGTGTCTGCTGCTGAATGATAACATTTTTCCTATAAAGAAGAAACTGTTTCAGCTGACTAAAAAATAACTGGTGCCCACACTCTGCAGCTTGCAAATTATTTCCTGACTCTAGCAAGTTGCTGCTTGTATTTTAAAGCTCTACTAGACCCTGGTATACACAATTCTACTCTGGAATTCCTTGTGAAATAATTTTCTCTTGAGACAGAATATTTTATCTGTCCCACTAAGCAACCAAAGTTACAGAAAGACTGTTTTCAACATTTCTTTGTGAGACAGATCACAGCATTGCAATATTGACCTGAGCGGTATGATCAATTTTGTAAGGGCAGGCAAAAAAAAAAAAAAAAAGGAAGTGTTATACTCCGTAAGAAATATATTGCCTCTGAATTCAGGAACAATGAAGAGTCCTTTTTCATTCAATGTCATAATAGAAGATTCGGGAAGAAACTGAAGATTGGCAAGGCTTTCCTTTTATTGATTCAGTGAGCAACTATGTCAGATCTAAGTTTAATTAATTGATTGAGAATCTAGAGGGAGAAAATTAATTGTGAAAACAGCTATTACAGCTAATATTTGAATTAATTGGAAGGCTGAGTAAAATAAATAAGGATAATGGACTTCAAAACCTCACATCTCTTCAAAAGAAGATGTAAGTTGATGCAACAAGCTAAGGTAGAGATGCTGGAGACAGCAGAGGTAGATAGGTAGTGTTATGAAGTAGGGCTAATATAGGATCAAGAACTAGGAGTGACAGCTTCATCAGAGGCACTGATGAAGGCAACATCTCCCAGCTGCTGGTTCTTATTGAATTCCAGGCTCTGCAATTGCCAAGAGCTACTACCTTGCATTAAAGAAAGTTGTAACTGATAATGTGATGGACAGCATCTGTCTCTTTGAGAGGCAATGTATTCCAATTCCTGCTGAGACTTAGCCTTAACATTTGGGAAAATACA
This sequence comes from Psophia crepitans, assembly GCA_013399095.1. Lineage (NCBI taxonomy): Eukaryota > Metazoa > Chordata > Aves > Gruiformes > Psophiidae > Psophia > Psophia crepitans. The sequence goes on along the minus strand of VWZZ01006513.1, from coordinate 40,193 downwards.
ATGCAGTCCAGTTGCCTATGCCACTCTTGATATTGTCCCAGCCAAAAGATCAAGTGCAGAAGAGCTGACTGTTCTTGTGAACAGCTACAGAAAAGCTCAAACAATTAAGAACTTAGTTTGCTGAAAGCTGAATCTTTCACCATTTCTGCTGTCATCAGTGCCACAAGAGGTTTTTCATCTTCATGTGTGCACTTCAAAATCTGTCTTGCCTATTCTTAGTCTGAAAGAACAAAGTCGTATATTTTGTAGCTTATTCAAAGAATACATCTTAGTAAGTGCAGAAATACAGTAAAATACATTACAATTAATCTGAGCATGTAGCTCAAAAATATTCTCATTAGCCAGACTGTACTTTTTGTTATCAAATGCACAAAGACAAATTATATACATGTGAAGAAAATAGTGGAAGCAAAGTTGGAGGTCTTCCTGGCTGAGCCAGGAGCTCTTTAATGATCTGAAAGCAGAAAAGGAATCACAGAAACATATGATAACGAGCACATAGCACCGATGATAAAGTAGTAGTTTACATTCTATGCTTATATGAAAGAAATCAAAAAGACCTGGGGGGTGGGGGGTGGGGAAAGGCGGCTGTCTTGGAAAAAGGAAGACACAGCAACATCAGAAAGGGCCCATAGCTATACCTGAATTATGAAAACTAAAGAATGTAAAAGAGAACGGAAACCAAATCACAGATTATAAAAAAGAAGGGTGACCCATTCATTGCCTTTTTCCTAAATCTTCATGTGAAAGACAAACTGTGAAGACCCACTTAGAAGAGTTAATCTAACAAGGATATTAAAATGCACCGATGAAGAAAGCATACTGAAAGAAGATGCAGATCAGTGAAATGTGAGCACTGGAGCAGGAACTTAATATATTCACTTCAGAGTTTTTAGGAAATTTCCATTGAAATTCTGAATATTAGCAAGTGTTTATCAAGGATCTTTAAGAGAAGGGAAAAAATAAAAACCAACAAAAACTTCTCAGGACTAACAGAGAAACACCTAGTCACATTAATAATTTTAGACTTAAGTATTAAACGTTATACCTGTGAGCTCCTAGGAGATACGATAGTAAAATATCCTATATGCATCTGTCAAAAAGAAATCATTCCAAGTCAGTCTACTTTCCTTCTTTGACAAGCTAGCTGGATAAAGGGGAAGTTGTAGATATGATATATCCTGATTTTTAATTAACGCTTATGACACTATTGCATATAATATTCTCATAAATAAGCTAAAGCAGGAGATGTAATCACCATCAGGTGGGTGGACAACCAGCTGAGAAATTGCTTTCGGTGAACAATTGTCAATGATTTGCTGTCAGACTGGAAGAGGATTTCAAGTGGGACTGTAAGGGCTAAGATCTACCAAGCATTTTCATCAGTTCCACAAGTAATTGCAAAGACAAGACCAAATTTGATTGTTAGATTCAGCACAGAGGGGTTCTAAGCACATTGGAGGCTGGAATAGAATTTATTTTTAGACTAGGGGTTGAAATTTCAGCAGCTGGCTGGAACTCAGTAGCGCAAAGGGATATACCCAGAAAACAGCAATCAAATGCAGTCGTAAGACACGGAGTGAAAGGGTAAGCAGCAGCTGAGCAGATAAAGGTGCAATAATTGGGATCAATTCAGCACCAGTGAGCTCCAAGTAATGCAGTGTCCTCTTCTCACAACAGCACTTTAAGGAAGATGGAGATAAAATGAAGAAAATTGCAGGGAACAGTAAAAGGGATTAGAAAAAAAGAGTAGAACACATAACCTTCGAGCAAAGGTTTAAGCAATAGAATTTGATTAGTTTAAAGATGAGTAGACTGAGTAGTGACACAGTAATATTCTTCCAACATGCACAAATGTTATAAACAAAAGGGTGATCTGCCTTCCTCAGTGGTCGCTGTTGGTTAGAGGCGAAACTAATGTAATTTGCAAAAAAAATTGCTATTTAAGCTGAATAGCCAGAAACTTTTCAATTGTTGGGGGGAAAGTAATTAAAGATATTACCAGATCATCTATTTGGAAGTTTTTAAGTACAAGTATATTGCTGGTCCAGCTTGTTTAGGTGTAGTTGACAGAGCTCAGATACTGGACTAAATTACTTGATTTTTTTTCTTGATGTCATCTATTTGAATCTGTCATTTGACATTGACCACTGCATATGAATCAAGTATGAGCAAGTAGTATATGCCACTTTTAATATCAGAGATTTCTAAACTAATAACTACTGATGAAGCCACCTCAAGCTTTTAATTTATTTGAATCATTGGGATGAATCCATTATAGCTGGAGATGCCAACTTAGTAGCTGCAGATTTCCAAATGTTTAATAATATATATTTAAACAACTGAACAATAAATGACCGAGGAATATAATGGTAACTCTGTATTTGAAAACCTCTGCTGTCAAGGCTGTTATTTAAGAAACCGTTACAACACGGACTGTGAAACCCATCATGTTAAACTATGCAGAGGTTGTGGATTTCATCTTTGACGTTACCTAAGTTCCTGAGATTATCAGGACAACGACTTCATCACAAAGTTGTACCAGTCTGCCCCATATGCTTCCACACCACTTCTGAATAATGAATTCTGCTCTGATGTAAAGACAGTTTGGACAAGCTGAGACCTTCAGCATGATACTGATTACTCTTAATTAGTATATGGACATCCAGCCCAAGAATCAGGCTTTGAATTTTTTTCAAGTAAAATTTTTTGCACATACTATACCTTAACAGGGGAAAAATTCCTCTTGATCCAGACCCAGATTCAGACCAATCACTGGAAGCTAAAATACTGGGACTCCCATGAGTTTCACTACATATATAACTTTTCTGCAAGAATAAATATAGTTTTGTTTACCAGAGAACAATGAAGCTTAAACAAAGCAGAGTATACTGGTAAATACAACATGAAGGAACAGGAAATTGAAAAAAAACCCCAACCTCTAAAAGATCATCAAAATATATAAAACCTGAAAACTCTCAAAGTACTCAAATTTATGTAGAAGTTGATTTAGTGCAGCTACAACCAAAAGGTTGTCACTGATCCCAGGGAAATCACCAGAGACATTTCTTTTAATATAAATCAACTGAGATTTCATTTTTAAATTACATCCTTCTGAAGATACATTGCTGCTCTTAGGGGAGTGCTTAGATAGAGAGTTTTATCCCGGTTCAAAATTTGCATTGTTTCTGCAATCATAGCCCGGAGTTTACAGAGATAAACAACCCGCACACCCCTAAGTGCTGAAGAACACCTGTAGCTTTCAGAGGCAGAACTCAACATCAGGAAAAGAAAAAAAAAAAAAAAAAAAGAGCTTTGTGATTTCTAATATGGTGTTTTCAAGTAAACAAACAGAGAATCAGAATATCATCACATGTACCTTTACTGTCTTTTTATTCCTTTCCACAAAAAAACATTAGTTTGCTCAGAGCAAAGTTCCTCCTTTTCACTTTCTGTAATCTGCATCCTCAGTGAGCTCGCTCAGAATTTGGAAACAGATTTTGTCAGGCAGTTTTTTGGGAGCTGCCTCTGGCAAGCCAACAGAATACAAAACCCCTCCATTCATCTGGGTACGGGTTGTACATCACCATGACCTTCTATAGAAACAACTATTTTTCACATGAATGTGCAATAAAATATGAAAGTCTCACCTACCATAAATAATATTTTTTACTTGGAAACTTGATTCTTTATCTTGAAATGGCAAAGTATTTTAGGGGAAAAATACGATAGCGTGAGTTTCTGTTTGACCTAATATTTTCATTGTTTATAAAACTTTGGCTTATGTCCTTAAAGAGGTCAGACAGGTGTAGCCTCTTGCTTTACAAGACACCTTTCACATCTTCCTGTGGCTTTTCTGTATTAATTTTGCAAAAAGCCTAACTTTTTTTTAAAATAAGGTGAGACAAGGAAGCCACATTTGTCATTATGCCAAAGTCAGATAAAATACAAACAAGAATTTGACTACATTTGAAGTGGATGTTCATATTGCCTGTTTTACCTGATTACATCTAATAGCTAAATAAAAATTAAAATACAAACTTAATATGCAATTAAGGAGATCCTGAACACTATGTTTGTAAATGAGAAAACTATTACAATCCAATTGATACTCTATTTTCTCATGACACTGAGTTAGTACTCTTGTACCACGACAGAGAAGAGGAAAGGTCTTGATAGTATCCCAGCTTGTACAACATAAGCCATCTATCAGCAGTTATTGAATTACACAAAATGGATCTGTTTATCCAATTCAAGCTTTGAACAGTTTGTTCCACTTTAGAGAAAGGTAAAAGGACATGTAAAACAACTGCAATACAAAACACGTCATATGCTGCAAATACACTTTGTTAAGTGAACAGAAAACTCAACAGACCTACTGTAGTGGTTTCACCTTGGCTAAACGCCAGGTGCCCACCAAGCCGCTCTATCACTCCCCTCCTCAGCAGGGCAGAGAGGGGAGAGGGAAAAAATAAGATGGAAAAGACGACTCCAAAATCGTGGGTTTGGATAAAGGCAGTTTTAATATAGCGAAAAGCAAGACCGCACGCGGAAGCAAAGCAAAGGAAAAACAAAAGATTATTCTCTACTTCCCATCAGCAGGCGATGTCCGGCCACTCCCTGGGAAGCAGGGCTTCCAAAAGCGTAGTGGTTGCCCCGGAAGACAAAACGTTGAAAAAAACCGAATGCCTTCCGTTCCTCCCCCTCTCCCTCAGCTTCCCATTGCTGAGCAGATGTCATATGGTATGGAATATCCGTTTGGCCAGTCTGGGTCAGCTGCCCTGGCTGTGTCCCCTCCCAGGATCTTGCCCACTCCCAGCCTACTGCTGGGGGGGTGGAAGAAGGGTTGGAGACACAGCCTTGATGTGTGCCGGCACTGCTCGGCAGTAGCCAAAACACTGGTGTGTTATCAGCACCTTGCTGCTACCAATGCACAGCGCTGTAAGGGCTGCTGCGGGGACATTAACTCCAGCTCAGCCTGACCCAGTACACCTACTTAGATTAAGACGTTTGATTTCATGTAGCTGGAGTACGGAGAGAAAAAAAAGTATCAGGCTTTCATGTTTTATTTTTTAAAAATAATATAAATTACAATTAAAATACCTTCATAACTACTGATTTTGCCAAGTACGTGAAATTATTCCATTGCTTACTACCACATAAATACAGCTGACAGTCCTAGTAAAAGGTAATTAGCATATGCAATGATCCATGAAGCACATAGCTTTCAGTATGGAGTTTAATTACCATGGCCTCACACTAGGCTGGATATTATGTTGAGATTTATGAGAAAAATAAAGGATTATGATCTTGAATGCACTTTTGTCACATACATATTTTCTAGGCTACTCAGGTGGACTGAGAAACACAAAAGGTTTTCATGATGGTATGCAGTAAAGCAATTCGATCACATGTCCAGGTTGTAGAGTCAGAGGGCTGTGACTGTCACTAGCACCCCTAGTGCAATAAGTTATCAGTGAACAGAGAAACTCACCTGGACCAACAGATACAGTTAATCCAAGCCACACTGTGGATCCTGTTTTGTAGATTTTTAGCCTTACTCCTGTTCAAAGGCACATCAGTGTAAGCACTGTCAGCAAGATGACATTAAAATAAAATAACCTTGACTGATCTCATAGAGCCAGAAACAACAAAATTTATGATGGAACATATTAATGTAAACTCTAAATTACATACAAAGAATTTCAGAAGATATTCTATCTACTTAGTCCAATTAATTTTTTAAGATCTTAAGAGACTTAAATGACAGCTACTTATCCATCTTGTAAAGCTAAAATATGTATTTGTTTTGTGACTTTGGTCAAACTTTCAGCTGAATTTGCAGATGAAAAGATAATGGCCATGAGTAACAATGGAATGAAATACATTGTTCGTGTGATAAAGCTTTTGTAAAGGTAAATATAATCTAAGCACACACAGAAGTATACGAAATACTATGCAATTTCAATAATCCAAACTTTTTTTGTACTTTTAATTTGCTCCTGGGTTTTTGAATGTCAGAATCTACTGCTGCAATGGAGCTGGAAGCAGCTAGGGTTGCATATTGGGGAACAGACTGCTCATGTGAAAGATGTGAATGGACAGTGCAGCTTAGCAACAAAAATCTCGTACTTCTGAAATAAATTCTTTCAGCTTCTCTAGAATTGCTTTAATTAGTCCTTGTACACAAATACCAAAATAATTAGAAAATATTTGAGAGAAAAGTCGCTATTTTCTTGCAGGTCAAGAACAAATTAAGCCAAAGTATTAGAATCTCAAAATGAAAGTATGTGCCCTAAAAAAGGACAGATATCTTTTTAATGAAATTGTGCTCATTTACAACACAAGAAAGAAACAGAATCCAAACAGGGTAGAACTGATGAAAATCATCATGTGGTCATAAGACAACAACCTCCACTGCTAAAACCAAGTCTCCCTTGTTTGATCTACATATCTAATCATATTAGCTCGTGTTCTATAGGCTACATACCACCGGAACGGGATACATAATATACTCCAACCTATAAGTAAGTAAAATTTCTTCTTCAGTCACACAGTTTTCAAAAGTATAATAAAAACATTTTTTAAAAAAGACCATTAAAAACATTTTAAAAACATAAAAAATAAGTTCATACTTGAATAAAGAGAAGAAATGTGACACCAATTAGATAAAATATTGAACCAAGCATGCTGAGGATAAACAATTTTCATCATGAATTAAAGTCTTCCAAAATTAAGAAATGAAAATTAAAACCATTAAATACTTATTAACATTTCTCATTAAAGAGCCTAGAAGAATACTCCAAAGACTTCCATGAGAAAAGAAACATTAATAAAAATGTATACTTGCATAGCATTGTCTTTCTTTTCTCAACTGGGTATTATACCAGTTTTAACCACCTTTGGAGTCAGAGTAAAGTTCAATAATGCTTGGTTTTCTGGGACTGAAATTATCACCAAAACAGAGAGAATAATACAGAACTGTAATCTGAAGCTGACAGAACAATACTTTGCATAGTAACAACCAATAAAATTTTAAAATGAAACCCTGATTACAGAAAAAATTTAAGTATTTTACAGTTGAGCTGGTATATTGACTTATCTTTTGCAGCCAGCATTGGGAAACAGAAAATTAAAAAAAAATGGAAACCTAAATCAAAGTTAGATTAATGAAAGAAATAAGGCTATTTAGCCAGAATACCCTTTCGATTTGAAAATGTAGATAGGGACTTCAGATTTCTCAAGATCTTTGTTAGCTGTATAATTATTTCTAGTAAGTGTCTTGTTCTAAATACCACAACAAAAGTTTTTCATCCCAATGGCAAAGCAAAAAAGGTATTTCTCAAAAATGATTCTGCAGGAACATAAGAAATGTACACACAGCCTTACTGCAAAAAAAAAAAAAAAAANAAAAAAAAAAAAAGAGTTCCAGTGATGCATTTCTAGACCAACTTTGTAAGTGGGAATCTTCTGCCAGCCACCCGGTTCCCTGAGCGCTGTGCTGGCCTGCACCTCCCTCTCCCTCTCCAAGTCTTGTCCAAGCAGCTGCACCTACAGTTGAAGGATTAAAGATCTGCCATTTTCTCCCCACATTTTTGTGAAAGGCTGGTTGCAGTCTTAGCACAGCAGTGCACCAACCACAACGTGGGTGTTTCAAGAAAAAAACCAGCATTTTTTGTAGCAAGCCTGGCAAACACATATGCACCAGGAGCAGCAGCAAAGCATGAAAAGCTGGACCTCTGCTTTCCCTCTGTGCTTCTCCCGTGGACGTGTTGTTACATCCAAAGGGCTGTGTTAAGGTCCTAGTATGCCTGTAATTACTAATGCACTTAGTACTTAGCAGCAATTATGCTCTTCACCCAGCAACGTATAAGTAAGAAACGTTTCCTCCTCTCTAAGCACAAACGCGAGAGCCTTAGGAGTCTGTGGAGGCTCCAGAGGCAGAAGCAGGCAACCCACACAGTATCAGGTCTTGACTGAATGTCGGATGAAATGATACAGGCCTAGAAATAGCACATTTCAAAGAAAACTGGAGAAACCACTGAGGGTGGGATTCAGCTGACCAGGAGCTTCAATCTACAGTTTTCTGTGACGTCTGCCTCTGTTACTGCTTTTACAGTCACTGAAGAGTCATCTCACCTTGTAGAGGTCTTAAAAAAGAAAAGGTCAGACGAGCAGACTTGAGGCACAGTTATTTCTCTTTGTTACTTGTAGTGGGGGGTAAGTAACGGGATGTTAGATTATGGCTAAAAGCTATGAAAGAAAGCAAAATGCCAAAAAAACCCACCCAGAATACATGAGCAATAAGCAGAGAGAAGGGCTGCGGTCAGGATGGAGTGGGAAGAAAGAATGAGAAAGAGCTTTGGAGGGCAGAACTGAAAACAGAGAGAGAATAAGGAAAGAAATAAAGAAAAGAGGGATAAGAAAGCTCCTTGCTTGAAATGCAAAAACATCCAAAAGGTTAATAAATCCTATTTATTCAGATTCCTAATTGCTTGAATTATTCATTTTTTACAGAGTGCTATTGATGTTCTTGGCACTTAAGAATAAAGCCAAGCCTCCATATATGAGAAAGTCACAACTTTTTTTTTTCTTTTTTTTTTTATTTTAAATAAATCGGTGCACATGATTAACCACTGGCTCACTTAGCAAGACACACTTTTGCATCTGCTAAATCTTCCCATCAGAAAGGTACTTAGATAACAGAGGAGAACACACTGGTTTCGTTCAGCCACAGCACAGGCTCATATGATGAAGTTAGTCTCATGACACTCATACAAAAACCTTAACACCACCAGGAGAAAAAGAATCCACAGATAAACAATGACTTAAAGGTTGAACTGGGCACAAACCTTCCTAACGGCAGTAGTTTATTTCTTCAGTGACTGAAATAAATTAAATTCCTGCCTGGCTAAAGAAGGTGAAAACAGGGGCTTCGTATTTAAGTCCTAGCAAAGATTCAAAAGGTGGTTTTGAAGGAGAAATTTTAGGTTGCTTCTGTAATTGAAGAAGGAGGTTGTTCCAGGTACAGAGAGAAAGCAATGTGAAAATACTGCAGAAATTAAAGGTTCTGCAAAGCGGGCAGTCAGTAACGCGCCCAGAGTTCTGGATGGGTGCATTTTAATTAAATCAAAGTAAACAAGTCACAGCAGGGCCAAGTGTGAGCCAAGCTGTATGCAGGCTTGACATACGAGGTTTGAAGGTGAGTCTGAGGAAGTCTGAAGGTGCTGAGGAGTGAGAAAAGACACCAACAAAGGGAGAAGAGCTGGGTAATATGCTTGAGGCAGAAAGAAGGACAGTAACCGTATCTGTAAAATGATGAATAGCCTACAGCAGTGAGAGATGAAGGGTGTGCAGGCTGGAGGAGAGATGGTATTACTTGTCAGTATGCAGCTGAGATATATAGCCCACTCAGGACTCACTAGGAATGGTGCTCATGGTTTACATGGTTTTTCTGTCCTTATCTTGACCCCAGATATCCAGAACAAAATACACTTTTGAATTATACTTTTAAGGTTCATTTATGGGTCACTGACCATATTTTTGCATTTTAAAGCACGTTGGCTCATTTATTTCTTAATTCTGTCACTGGTGAATTTTGCAGCAACTGAGTAATCAACAGATACTCTATTTCTTTTTAAACAAGTTTAGGATTAAGTTTATGAATGTCTGTAGAGATTAATAACAAAAAAAGTTCCTCAGCCTTGCTTCCCAGGAATTCTATAGGCTGGGACTTGGAGTTTATTTAGAAAAAAAAAAAAAAAGAAGAAAAAAAAGAAACCTTTACCTCTTTCATGAGAGGCAGCCCATTCTTTAGGAACTGCTTTATGTAATTAAAGGGATGAGGAGGACAACAGGATGTATGGATGTACAAAAGCTATGCAAAATGGAAAAGAAATAAAAAATATTCATCCATGACTAACATTACAGAATTGATCATCTGAGCTGTTCCCCTTGCAGTGCACATAATTTCCCCTGATGTTTTCCTTGGATTGATCAAAAAATAAATAAAAAATTTGCTAAACATCTAAGCTCATGGTCTGGAGCACAGGTCTTATGGTGAGCGGCTGAAGGAACTGGGCTTGTTTAGTCTGGAGAAGAGGAGGCTCAGGGCAGACCTTATTGCCCTCTACAACTACCTGAAAGGGAGTTGTGGTGAGCTGGGGGTTGGCCTCTTCTCGCAGATAACTAGTGACAGGACAAGGGGAAATGGCTGCAAGTTGCGCCAGGGAAGGTTCAGGTTGGAGATGAGGAGAAGGTTCTTCTCTGAAAGGGTGGCTGGGCATTGGAACGGGTTGCCCAGGGAGGTGGTGGAGTCACCATCCCTGAGGGTGTTTAAGGAAAGGTTAGATGTGGTACTTAGGGACGTGGTTTAGTGGGTAATAGGTGGTGGGGGGATGGTTGGACTAGATGATCCTTGAGGTCACTTCCAACCTTAATGATTCTATTCTATTCTATTCTATAACACATGGCACTTGTGAGCAAGTGGTAGGACAACTGGTTCAAAATGTTTTTCCCCGGATATCTCACCATCGTTTTACAGGAAAAAGGAAATATTCATATAGCCCAAATATTCAAGTGATCTACTAGTTACAGCTGTGACATGTTTTATATTTGACATAAGAATGTAAGTTTTTGTACTAAAACTATTAAATCTAGTGCCATTTATCATATAACTGGTTACACATACAGCATGCTGATTCACCATGAAAACTGTGGACACAGCTGTAGACACAGAATAATTTGGTTTATGTATGGAAAGCGGACTTATCAGTCGCTAGAATAGTCACAGAAGGCCAGGTTTCAAGACATAATGAATTAAATTAATTGTAAAATTATTTTAGAATTTACAGTTACATAAAAGAGTTTTGCAGGTCATTAACTGCTCATATTCTCATGAAAGAGGTCTTACATTAAATAGTAAATAAATTACATTAAACGTATTAAGCTTAAAATTGATTGCAATGATAAAAGTGCTCATTTTGAACACATATATGCTTTCTCTGAATGTCTCTTGCAAGAAAAACAGGCTCGGGCTGTTTTTGTAACAGCAAAGAGACCTGAAAGGAGACTTTGTTCAACAGCAAATTAAACTTAATTCCCTGTGTTTACAGTGGATGAGTTAACTGCTGGAGGTATCCTGGGATATCTGTATATAGAAAACGCACTTGTTTGATACATAGATGTAAGCATCCTGACTGTCAGGTAATAACAGCAGCAATGTTCTCATGGAAAGCAGGCTTTCAAAGTACAGGTTTGCATACAGCAAGTACTTCATAAACAGGTCCCGTTTCAGATATCTCGGTTTTTTAATGTTTTAAGTCATTCTTTATTTCAGCTCTACATTTTTGGTAACTAGATTATGCAAATACAGCACAGCAGAGATGCATACATGTGCTCCTGAAATTCCCAATCTATAGCTCTGAATCCCCACTTTTCCCATCGTAGTTCACTTTGCTTCACTGTAGTAATCAGTTTTACATTCTTGATAATTAAGGCTCACTTGACAATTACGAGACTAGCCAATAATTTTCAATGGGAGTTCAGTGGTAGGTGAGGCAGTTCTATGGATCTATGAAACACATAACCTTTCTTTTTCCACAGCTGTCAAAGAAATATACCTAATTCAACAAAAAATGTCAGCACAGGCTTAAGCTGATTATTATTGAAATATAATGAAATATTTAAAATTGCCCCCTTAAGGCAAAGCATGCGCTCAATTGCCCAGCTGAGCAGACACCTAAACAAATAATGCATTAACCTTTCTTAGGTTGCTGGTTGACACTAACAAGCAATTTCACAGTTGAATTTTATATGTAAAATTACATATGCTGTTCTCGGCCCAGTGCCTGACAACCATGTACTTCAGAATGTCTCCTGAGATCCTGCGGAAGACTGTTGTCATTGTTTTTATGGCCCAGTAGGTCAGCAGTAGAATGCACAAGTGTCTTGTGATGATAATCCTTCTACTAACTCACAAGGCTAGCTTTTTTTTGTGTGGTTTTTTTTTATAACTTCTCTAGTTCTGAATTTGGACAGGTTGGATCGCCGGCCAGAGGCCAACGGGATGAGGTTCAATGTGGCAAAGTGCCAGGTCCTGCACTTGGGCCACAACAACCCCAGGCAGCGCTACAGGCTGGGGGCGGGGTGGCTGGAAAGCTGTGTAGAGGAAAAGGAC
>VWZZ01006513.1:0-27777 GCA_013399095.1 Psophia crepitans | reverse complement strand
GAGCTGGGGGTTGGCCTCTTCTCGCAGATAACTAGTGACAGGACAAGGGGAAATGGCTGCAAGTTGTGCCAGGGGATGTTTAGGTTGGAGATTAGGAGAAATTTCTTCTCGGAAAGGGTGGTTGGGCATTGGAACGGGTTGCCTGGGGAGGTGGTAGAGTCACGGTCCCTAGGTGTGTTTAAAGAAAGGTTGGATGTGGTACTTAGGGACATGGTTTAGTGGGTAATAGGTGGTGGGGGGACGGTTGGACTAGATGATCCTTGAGGTCTCTTAATGATTCTATGATTTTCTCCAAGAAAATTTTCACCTTCTTCTAGTAAGGGTGTCAATAAGTAGTTTGCTCATCTTCAGCTACTTAAGTATTTATCTTAGGGTTATATGCATTCCAGACACAGAGCATAGCAACTGCAGTTGTGCAAGGGAGCTTTTCTCTGTCTTCACAGCATTACTGTGCTTTGGGAACAGCCAAAGCTCTGACATGCCTGTATTCTGTAACTACTGAAAGGCTCCAGTCTCACCAGAGCTTTAATAGGGATGCCACAGTTGATCAAACAATTGCCAGTCTGTTGTAGATCTTCTGAGAGCTGCAGCAGTTTTCATTCATCATCACACACCCAAGTAATTGAACCTCCAGGGCAATTCTGTCAAGCATCACACTTACTAGCGTATGACACTTGTGGTGTTATGAGCGCAGCTCACGGACATTTAGGCAGAAGAGGCAGTCGAAATAGAGAATGATTTGAAGGACCTTTCACAATATTAAATACTTTTCTGTACAAGAAATACGAACTATTAATCGGTCTTAATTTATTATTATTGCTGTTGCAAGTTTCCTCTCTGTCCACCCATCTGGCTGTATTATCCCTTAAGTATATATCTCTAGACAAAAAAAATTAGTAATCAAAAAATCGTAAGTGCTAACAATTATGTGATTTAGACTTTTATGAAGTCTACTTGGTTGACATAAACAAACAGCAAAACACAGAGGGAAGAAAGGAAAATAACTTGTCAGTTTAGTCAGCCTTCTCTTGTGCAGCAGTTGGAGAAAAGAGACAAAGGACAGAATGGATTTGGATATCAAGCTTACCTGAGAAACAGCGTTGTTCTCTTTCAGGATTATTTTTTATTCCTGCTATATGCTTAATTAAAAATTTTATTTCTTTCCATTAACACCTTTTCTTTTTTTTTTCCCCCTTCATAAAACACTCCCAAAACTGAAAAACAAGCCACTCGGTGAAGCTTTGATCTGCACTCAGACAGCAGCCCTTGAGCTCACCTTTGTTACTTGATGTAAACACCCAGATGCATTTTGAGGATCAAGGCTGTTTCACTACTCCGTGTGATGAAATGGCAAGAGACACAAATTGACTTGAGGGTAAGCAAAATATGTTGAAGAACAGAGTATTATTTTGTCATTTTGTTTCTCGTATTCACTGGAAACACAAAAATCACACATGAACTGGCCAAACTTGAATTAGTCAGTCATTGTAGGAAGCCACTAGTTTTAGATTCAGTTTGAAATTAACCCTTGAGAGCTGATGAAGGTAAGACTGAGCAAGGCTAGCGTGGCAGGTGTCCAGGAGCCAGCAGCAGCATTGCTTTAGCCAGGGCTGTAAACTCAAGCACCTCAGTGTGCACAGTGGATTCAGTGTCATACTCAAAAGGAAGCTGTCTGTCAATGAAGAGAATCCAAGACAGACAGGCTGACATCAACATCATAAAATTCATTCAGAAACCTACTAGCAACCAGCATTGCAAACTTCTCCTTTTATTGTTTCAAATATTGCTCAGTAAAATTGTCTTTGTAAATAGTGAGAATTTACACCTAATAATCCAGCGCATGGTCTCTCCAAAACGTGACATTTCTACATTTCTTAAACACGTTGGGATATATACCAAGAAGCCACACTTCAGATCTGATTACTCACAATAATGTTCTTAAACTGGAAAAATGTAAATCATAGGAAATACTAAACGAATTGAAGCTACGGAAATGGAATAATTCACTGAACAGAGCTGTTGCTGCCATGCACTTCCTCCGTTTCATTTTTATTCCTTATAAAGAGAACCATAAGAGGTGACTGAATTTTGGTTCCATTTTTGGTTAATGTATATATCTATTTCTGTTGTACCATTATGGATAAACAACCACCTTCTGTCTCAAAGAAACAATGATTACATTGGCCACTGGAGACCTGTTCTACATTCGCCTATAATCCAGACCAGGGCATTCATCTGGAAAATGGACTCTCAGCTTCAGTGTCCCTCTTCTGAACTGAGTAGGGACTGAAGTGTCTCTTACATCTTCTGAAAACAAGCTTGTCAGTTAGCTACTGAGTATATTTATTTTACGAAACATTAGTAAGCACATTGTCATTCAAATCCCTACATTTCCATAAGAAGTTTTCTTTTCAACGTCTGAGCTTTTGTTTAAAAATTATCCTGAACCTAAAACTTCAGATCACCTCTTTAAAATTAGTATTAATTGTAGTCACTTCTCCTGAGGAGAAATGCTGTATCAATGTTATTCCACCAGAAATTACGGCCAGAAAGAAGCTTGCCAGAAGTTCAGTACTGCTAGGAAGCTTAACTTATGAGCAATTACTTTTTCAATAAATTATGCAGCATTTATTAATCAATGTATTACCTGTTCAAACAAGAAACAAAATCCTCCACTGTGCATACATTAACAGTAGATAGAGTATGATACATTACACTGCAAGGAAACAGAAAGGAGAATGGTGTGGGGATTTAGGGCTCTAAATTCAGGGTGAGACAGGGGAGCTGTTTACCGCAGAGTGAAAAATGTTCTATAAGGAACCGGTGAGTTGAAAAGAACATCAAAGCTGCGAATATTTACAATGCATTTATCTCTTTCTAAGCCAGTGAGAGGAAGATCCTGGCACTTCTTGGAATTGCCCTGCTGTGTTCCCACATTTTAGTGTGAAAACAATTATCATTCATTTCTTCAAACTGCATTCAAGTGTTGCTTCTGCTAACTAGTGTCGCTTTCACTTCATAAATTTCTTTTGTCTTCACTGTACATTTGATCCATTTTCAGATCATACAGCTTATTAAGCAAGTCTCTGTGAACTCAGTCAAAACATACTAGACATTATTTGAAATTTAGAATTTAGTAACCAACCAATCACTACAAAACAAGCATAAACATCCTGACCAGAGTGTATGCATTAGGTATTTAAAGCTAGCGATATATGTTAGGTTCTGCCCCAGACCCTCCTCTTACTGTGGTGGCATTGTTCCCTATTGAATGGCACAGCATTGTGTGGGGTGATCACAGCCCATTCACAACAGCTTAAAATGTGACACTGATCTTTTATTACAATAAAGAAAAAATGTGAAATAACCGTTGTTAATAAACCAGACTATAAAACCACAAAAATGTCCTTATTTGGGATTCCTATGTATCTTCCAGAAATAAATTGCAGTGTTTAATTGCAGTGTTTGCTACCACAGCTTTTAAACCTTAAAAGTCATCCAAATGTTGATTTATTTATTTTTTATTTTATTCTCAGTTGGAAACACTTAATTCTCTGGCAGAAGGTTTTTCTGGAGAAAATACCATCTGATAAAAAAGATATACTGAAAGCCATACAGAGTGACTGTAATATTTTCCTTTTTTTTTATCTACAATAGCATATTATTTAATATGATTTATTATTTAATAATGGATCTTTAGCAGTGTCCCAAAATACAATATGGAACATTACCTTCTCTTTTTAATTATAAATACTGAATTTATGTCTCTAGAGTATGTTCTTTCTGAAGATTCAACTGAAAATATAACTCATCACATGTTAATGGGTAATCTTCTAGCTGTGAGGATAATTTAGGTTTGCTAGAGAATGCTAGTTATTTAGACTCAAGTAGCAAGTGTACTTTGATTGCAAGACCTTGCTATCAGTCAGCAGAGATAATAGCTTACTACACAGTCAGCTAAGGCTGTGTTTTGTTTCTCCTTCTGTCAATGTTCCACTTTGGATCCTCCTCCAACTCTTCTGCCTGTTATCTCCATCATTCTTGGAGACAGTAACAAATTGCCTATTTCTTTCCCCTGTGAGCTGGAATGATTGATTTGTCAATGTCCAGTTAAAATTTATTATAAAGTAAGCAAGATCTTGCACAAGTCTTTATATGTCTTCATATTCAGAGGTTGATATTTATAAAAGATAACGTAAGAAATCGAGCACAGATGCAGGCACAAAGTTTTTGATCTCACCTGTCTTATAGAAGAAACTTAGTGCAAAATTTATTTAACCTTCCCGTTTCAAAGAAATTAATTATTTCGTTTAGGGATGCCTAGTTATTCAGATACATCAAATCCTGAGCTTGCTACTGTGAACTAATTAGGGCAGAAGGGTACTATGTGATTTAGCAGAGTACAAACACTTTCCACAGACATATTAAAATGCTAAAGAGGGGTCAAATTAAATTTAATACTGTGGGTGTTAAACCTACCAACCTTTGGAGGCTATGAGGCTGGAAAAAACTGCATGAAGTTGAACTTGGGCCCTCTTCTGTTACATCTCAGTTCACATCCACAGCTGATCTTTGCTGCTGGATGCTACTGCTGTATTTGGTTTCCTCAGTAAGAGAAACAGGTGTGTTTAATCTCTCTCAGGCGTGTTTTAATGTCTCTCTACTATCACCTCACAGAATGAGGACTTGAAGGTCAGTAATGTTGTTTTGGGGGATCATGAATGTGTTTGCCTCTCCTCAGGTTGTGGGGGTTATCAAGGTTAAAAACATTGAATGCTAACAAACAAACAAGATTTATAAATACTCTGCATATAAATCACATGTAGTTTATTGTGACATGTCATGATTCAGCACAAGAAAAACAGCTTACACTGTGTCATAAAAATAAAAGAGACATCTCCCTTCTTTCATCCCTTACTGCTATCCTTTGGTGGTAGCTCAGACGTACCCTGTGTTTTCACAATCCTGCGCTGGTGCAAGTCCCACCATCTAAAACCTTACTTACATTCCACTACTCAGACTTCTCTTTTGTTGTGGAATTTGACCCCTTTGCTACCTGAAGTCCTCCATCAGGCAGTGAATATGTTGTTTATTTACGAAACATCCAGAATTCAGACTTGAAAGTTGAGTTTGCCCTCAGCAATGTCTCCTGGTCTATGGGTGTTACAATTAAAGCTATGGTTGTTGAAGTTTGGAAGCTCTCTCTTGTTAGTCTTGTGTGTAAAGCAGTAATTTCTTCTACTACCCTTTTTAGGTTTTAAATCAATAAGAAGACATTCAGTATTACAGAGTGTAAAAAAGCCGCGTATTTAAAACAGAGTGCACTCAGACCCAACTTTTACAGGCAGAGAACCTCTGGCATCAAGCAGAATTCCTAAATTACGTATTGATGCTTCCAAAGAATTTCTCATGGCAGAGACAGTCATAACATGTTCTTTTTTATGAACATTTTTACAACACCAAATAAATCATTCCAAGAAAGCCTCTCCCTAGCTGGCTTTAAACTCTCCGCAGCCGGCTACCTAGAAAACACAACATAACCTCACAGCATCAAGCATCAGATTTAGCTAACAGAAGAAAAGGCCAGAATTTGAACTGCGTGGACTTTTCTTGATCTTAGTGTCTAGCATGCTAGCATCGACTCTCCCAAAAATAGAATATTTTTGCTTAGATTCAGGAATTTCCTGAAGCTCCTCTGTGCTGTTTCTGTGATACAAGGCAAATATTGACGTGGTTAAACAATCACTGAATCAGATGCTTCACCACTGCCAAAAAAGTGAATATCACTATGTCTAGCACAAAATTGCTTTAAATTAGTTTATATGTAGTAAATACAAAGGAAAATAAAGGCAAAAAGGAAATGCCCACGTGTTCTTCCTCAGTAAGGGAATTAATTTTCTTCTATATTAATATGATTAACTGAAGATTACTGAGGAAAAGGTGAAAATAAAATCTCCACGATGCCATTCATGACATTAACTTAAAGCCTTATTTCAGTTCATGATATTCATAACTTAGAATAACTTACATCAGGAATGGGGTTCCGTTGCTAGTTTGGGATTCTCTTTTAAAGCACAAAGACTATTGAGATGAAATGATCTCAACTTTGTAACTATTTCACGGTAGCTGAGAAGCACGTTAAGAAGTTTCTCTTCATAATGGAGTCTGATTTGCAAACACAGACTTTCAGTTCTTAAAAAGGACACAGCCATGATATACTTGACAAACAAAAAATGTAATGGCATAATGAAAATTCCACACCATAT
The DNA here is from genome assembly GCA_013399095.1 of Psophia crepitans. Lineage (NCBI taxonomy): Eukaryota > Metazoa > Chordata > Aves > Gruiformes > Psophiidae > Psophia > Psophia crepitans. The sequence goes on along the minus strand of VWZZ01006513.1, from coordinate 21,511 downwards.
GAAAACCCCGAGAGGTTACTGTCTCCACATATGCTGAAAGAGAAATTATTTCCATGTTTTAATAATTAGTCCATCTCATAAAGAAAGCTGATAATGGACATTAGTGAAACTGAGTTCAACATTCAAAGTTTCTAATTAAAAATGAGTCCATTCTATAAAGTGAAAAAAAATCTCTCTTTTTCTTCCAAGTAACTAATTGCACCATGTCTGAAGACTTATATCTGACAGAATACATTCATCCCATTATCTTTTTAAGGGTTACATTAAGTAAAACAAATTAAGACTGAACCATGACCTTTGTGTGGCACTAACATAACAGTTTACTGGATTCTTTTCAGTTAGTATGCTGAGGCATACAGTGGTAGTCAATGTGTACAAATGAAAAAAATAAGCTGTGGGAAAAAAATCCACTCAAGTTTCAGTTGTATTGTGTGGGGCTAAAACCCGTAAAACCAGCACTGGGGTAGGAACTGCACTGTGGAGGACCTGCTGCTTCTTTATGCACCTGGAAATCAAATTTTCAAGTAACTGGACCAATACCAAGTTCAAGATTTTTCAGAAGCATTTTTCAGAGACAAGCGCTGAAGAGCTTGCTTAACATTCAGCTGCACAAGCTAATTGCTATTAACGCAGTTACTGCCATCATATTATTCATTTTCATGGACAGTCAGTCAGCAGATACAAAAAAGTATTTCCAACCACATATTCAAAGCTATTTCTTTGTCACATATTATTACCGACAAATGTTGGCTTTAATATTTTATAAGGTGTGTGACGATTTCAGTGACTAAAATTGTGATGAAAGCTGACAGAAAATAATCAGCAGGTACAGAAGTCTAAATCATTCTGCTTGAAGCTCTTTGCTGTGAAAGTCCTTGCTCTTTTTGTACATAACATTTCCACTAATACTAGTTGGAGCTCTGCACAAGGTAAGAGCTCAGGATTTTCATACATCATTGAGGTGAATGTTGCCAGAAGTTACCTGAGATTTATGCAAATGTGCACTCTAGGAGAAGTCAGCGTTCCTTCTGTGTGGAAATATCTTTTAAATTAATGCAGGGTTTTTTTGCTTCAGAAAAGCATTCCTTTTCCTAGTACACTGTTTCTTAACCTTTTCAGATTGATGATCCAGAATAAAAGCAAAAACCATTCATGATCTGTTCCCTAAGAATGGAATGCGTACATGTGTGCAATAATAATCGTATAATTTATTTGTGCCTGGGTTTCAAAAGATGGATTGGACATACTTGATCTTGAAGATCAAGATGTGTGTGGTGATAGGAATGGAAGGGTTTTTTTGCTTTCTGTTACAGTTGTGCTTCTCAAACCTTACAACTACCGATTTTTTAATGTTTTCCCCCCACCTAAAAGAATTCAACACTGACTGAGAAGTGGTATCTTAATCTTGCACACAGAAGATCCCGTGATACTGTACAGCACTTTGCATCTCACTGGCGTTCAACTTTACATCTAGAATTAGCTTCACCTTTTCCTAGAAAAACGCAAAGATACTGACAATTCCCCTGTAGCACAAGGCTCCTGTAGGTTTTGAGCTGCAAGATAGGGCGGGCCTAGCTTTTGCCATAAACCAGTTGTCTGCAGAGGCCAGGCTGACTGTCTGAGCGTGCTCTGAGCCTGGGACTAAGGGACAGATCCAGGCAGTGATATGGTGAGAGTCAAATCAAGCTTGGAAACTGTCCCTCCCCAAGCGATGCACACAGAACTTCAAACTGACCCATAAGATCTGCCCCTTCAACTTTATTCAGGCAAATCCTTAGTAAGTTAAATAAGGAATGAATGTTGAAATGTGCCCCCTTTTAAAAGAAATAATCCTTATGTTCTGGTAGAAATCCATCATGTTTCTTAACCTACCAAGGCACAAAAGTATCTTTCTAAAATATGAAGTAAGCTAGAAGCTGCAGGCAATATTCAGGAGACATTACTATTGAACTTAAAGAGATCTGCTATGTATATGTACAAAGGACTATTACAGCTGAATGAATACACAAACCCTAAGAATTGCAGAGCATGAGAATTAGAAGCTAAGGGAAAGCACAGGCAGTTCACACTATTTCTCATTTATGACAGGTACTTCTAAAATAACACCTTTAAGAGAAACATGCTACTGTAGAAATTAACACACAGCAAACAACTGACATATTCGAATGACGGACATTTCATGTAATATAAAAACATGCTAAACAGCAAAATAAGAAAAATGAAAAAAAAGAAGTGTGTGTATATACATACATACTTCTACTCAAAGGTTAATTTAAAATATCGGCATCTTCTAAGCTGCCCTAACCTTACTGACATCAGTCCCTACTTCGGCAAACGCTGAAGTCCTGACCTCTCTAGAACTAAATAACGTGTAATTTCACTCACTGTTAGCAGAGGAAATACATGACCAAAGCTGCATGCAACCTTAGGTGTGTGCTGGCTATTACCTTGGAGGCCAACTCTTCCCCCCTGCCCCAGAAATCAAATTAGCATTTCATATATTCATCATTTTGGAGCAGGAAAGATGAGATGGTCCTTGTGTTTGCTTTTGTTTGTTTTTTTAATCACAACAATGTAATATGAATGCACAAATAATACCTTCTGCATTTGGGATTACATCCTCTTTGTCCAAATTATTATTTTTTTTTTGTTTGCACAACCCAGGAGAGTGAATCAGTAGATGAAAAAAGCAAGGACAACAATAGAGTTCTGAATACAGCTGTTTCCCCTACATATGAAAAATAGATATACCTGAACAACAAATTTAATTTATTCTAAATATGAATGACAGAAGAAGGCTGGGAAAATGCTTTTTTAGAGAAAATGGTTTATTTTCTTAAAATACATCTAAGAATTTTCTCTTTGATTTTAAGAATTTTATCTTAAATTACCACAAGATACTCTGTAAAACAAACACCCCAAAACTGAGATCACCGTATCGACACTTACCGTACATAGGTCCTAGTCCTTTAAATATCCCATCCTGATTTCAGTACAACTAAATCAAACGGGCTACTTTATTCCTTTTTATAGACAAAAGTATTGATTACTAATGCCATATATAACCTTATAAACTATACAAATATAAACTATATTATAAACTATATTAACTATATAAACTATAAACTATATAAACTATAAACTATAAACTATATAAACTATAAACTATAGCGTTTACAAAAGTTCAAAATTAAATCTTGAAATATTTCAAGTATAACTAGACACAGAGCTTTCTCTGGAACTAAATCTTTAGCAAGCATGCTGTAGACAACTTTTGCTGTCTGCCCAAATGCAAGCAACTTGAAAATACAGTAGCAACATGTTATTCAACACTTTTTGAATAAAAATAGACTGTAACTTTTTGTTAAAAATTACGATAAACATCACATCTCTTCACTTGACATATAAAACCCAGCACAGTTCAAGACTAATGAACATTGTGAACTTGTTATTTTAAAGAAATTACTGACTAAAATCAGACATATTAGCCCAGTAAGAGATTTAAAAATATTTAGGTTCATACAATCTCCAAATTTTGCAGATTATTTTATTTAAAAAAATATCTAGTGTAACTAACTTGCATATTTCCTTTTGATCTAAGAGTAAAAATAATGTTCAATGTTTACAGGCTGCATGATGGAGAATGATAGCAATACATTTCTATGCAACTTGAAAAAATTTCCATAAAGATGAAAAATAAAATCCCTTCACTTTGAGAGTAGTAGCTAAAGTCTTTAAAAAAAAGAAAAAGATATATCAGCAATTCTTGGATCAGGAGGAAATTTCATACTACCAGTGATTTTACTGAAACCTATTATTTAGATGTTAACAAGGAGTTTTCCAACAGGCACGCATACGTGATGATCCCTGAAAACGAAAGGTGCTGGCATACAAATGGATCAAAGCAGAAAGGCAAAAGACCTTGACCCTGTATTTACATAAAATTTTTCATACATGACTGAATAAAGTCAGCATTATGTCTATCACTTGGGGCAACAATTGCAAATCATCATTATTATGTTGATAGCAGGAACAATAATCTATTTAACTGTTTCAGTGGTACATACACAGAACAAGAAACTTTCTAATTTGAACAAACAACTGTTCAATTGTTTTATAATTAGAAGGAAAAGAAGCAATATTAAAATTAGGCAAAGGAGATTTTATATGTGTTATCATTCCCTTAAAAATGTCAGGATTATGAGCTGTGAAGCATGCTTTGCTTCCTTAGACAGCTTCAATTTTTGTTACTGATAACTGCTGGTCTGGTAACTACAGCAGAAGTATGTATATACACAGGATTCCTGAAAGTCATTGCTAACAGAGGCAAAACTGCCAGTTTTCAGGGTGGATTATTAAATGTTAAGATTAGTTAAATGAAGATTAGCAAAATTCTCTGGAGTTATTAATATGCCTGTAATAGTTTTCCACTAGATACCAAGGGAAATGTTTATATTCAGAGCCAGCACTACCCAGATGGAACATCATCAATATTAAGACACATAGCCAAGTTTAAGGTATTTTTCTCAACTAGCTACTGTCCAGATTTCCAGATTCTTTATTCAAAAAAACCCAAAAAGCAATGAACCCAAAAACCAAACAAACAAAAAAAAACCCTCAAAACAAACCATCAAACAAAAAAGCTCCAGACTTTTCTCCCCCAAGCCCCAACACACTAGTATTAACCAGAGCATGGAGGGCACCAAAGCTGATAGTACCTGAAATAAATCCACCACTCTAATACTGACATATGTGAAAAAGCTACTATTTCCCTCAAGGAAAGGAAGAGTTTTTTGTTGTTACTATGAACTATTTCTTTATATTTCTTGTATTTCCCAAATTCTACTGAATGTTTTATGCATCTTACGAGCAAATGCAAACAAATCAAGTGTACTGCTTGGATTGACTTCAAAACGTTCAAAACTTCTTTTACCAAAAAAATAAAATAAAAAATCAATTAAATCCATCCTCAAATTTTAGTCATATTAAAAACCCTTCTATTTTCAATTGACCTAAACTTCTGTATGAGTAAATGAGTGACATAGTCTAGCATTCTTGTAGCTTTGCTAAAAAAAAAAATTTGCACAGTCATTTCTTCTCAGAGAAAGACAAAATTATGTTGGCATCTTAGCTTGAAAATGTAAATCAACAGTAAAAACAAATCTTTATTTTCTGACACTTGGATTTATTGTCAGATAATATAAAACTGTCAGAGGAGTCTCAATCTTCTGACCCTTGGAGTCATGCAGTATCTATGCATTGGCTGTTTGAACTATGCACTGTTTAACTTACCCAAAGAACAAATTTAGGAAAAAAAAAATTTTCACTTAGATACATTAAAAAAGAGCTCCCTAAATTCTCCTTTTACATGGAACATCTATTTTACTAATTAACAGAAAGTCACTGTTTTAAGGTTGCTATCACAAGCTTGAATTCAGCCAGTCTGACAACCAGCAACTGGTTCTTGTGCCAATTACTTGCAAAAACTAATGGGCAATCGTAATTCAAACTGTGGGTTCATACCACAGCCCCAAAGAGATCTGAGACACCGAGGAAGAATCTGAACCCCCTGGACAAATTCTTAAGAAATACTGTTGAAGGAAAGTGCATACAGGAGAAATAAAGTAGCAAAAGCACCAGAATGTGCATGGCAGACTTTGCCAGTACAGGTAAATTCTGTGTCCTCGGCTCAGTGTATTCTACCACTCTCATAATGAATCAGGAGCTTCTAGGCAGAGGAGCTTGTTTTTATAACGGAATACTTCTAAATAAATTGGAAATTGCTATCAGCATCACAGTAACAGGAGAGAAAACTTTACACCTACAGCAAAATTAACGTGGGTTTTCTCTCCCATGGATATCCAAACAAAATGCTACACATAGCCACTGCTTTTTGTTTCAAACTGGTAAGAACCAAACAAGCCCTTAAGATCATCAACAGAGGATCAGATCAAATGCCAATGTTCCCAGGGTTCTGTCCCCCAGAAGGGCCAGTAGCAGATATTTGGAAAAATAAGTTTTTCCATGCTCTCCGTAGTTTTAAGAGCAAAATGTCTAAGGAGAAGTAGAGCATACAATGTTGCTTTACCTATATCCAGTAATCTATAGCTTCTAGTGGCTAAAGGACTACCTGAAACAAGTTGTGTTTATCATCATTTTCTTCTGTTGAGACAGGCAATAAACTGAAACGCTGGGCAGAGCAGACTTTGTCTTAATTCTTCTCAAACTTTGCTAGAAACATTCCCACTCAGTGGTATTCCTTTTTAACATCACATTTTCCAGATCTGTGTGTTCAGGTAAAGCTCATGCTGTCAAAGAATGTGTAGAGGTGTCTATTTTTACAGAAGTTTAAAAGTGCTGGTATTGTACAGGACTGTGATTTATCTTTAAGAAGGAAAGAAACAGAATAATCATAAAATACAGAGGCAAAAGCCATTAACAGAAACTTTAAGTCACTACTGGGGTTGTCACTAGTCACATTAAGTCACTACTGGGGTTTTTTTTAAAAAAAAGCCTGGAAGAAGAGTTTCCTTTTGCATAAGCTTTGAGAATTTCTTCTGGAATCTTGGCTGCAACCAAACTTGTTTGCTGCTTTCATAATACTGAAAATTATATTTGTTAATTTAGTCCTTTAAAAAACTTCTGTGAATAAGTACCAGGACTTACAAAGAACAGAAAAATCGACTTGAGGACTAATGGGGGTAACTTCCTGAAACTTCTCGTGACTACACCAGTGTTTTTAACAGAATATGTTGGTCATCACAAAGACTGAGCTAGACAGGTCTATAACATGTCATGCTCACTTAAAATCTGAGAAGGGAAAGAAAAAAGGAAAACAACGCAACAGTGTTTACCATGACAGCATAAGCTGTCAACTGCAGATCACTTTTGCAAAGGTGACTGTGGTCATGTCTGAACACAGATCACCGCTGCTTTTGCATTTCCAGAAGATGGAGCAGCTCAAAGAGGCTACACTAATGGGATTTGTTAGACCATTAACCTGGCCTTCTGCAACTTTAGTTTCCTCCCAGTATAAAATAGGCCTCCTGGTCTTCAAACATCCCACACTGACAGGAATGGTAACTGGCATGCTTGTCAATAACACAGAGCAAACCCGTGATTTTTGTAACACAACACATAAGCCTTTGCAGCTCATGCAAAGGACTGATTCTCAGAGACCTGCGTGTTGTCCAACTCATTCTCTTTAGATGGGCTGCAAAGGAGGACACATGACACACATTTATCTATGGATTCACAAATTCCACAGGCAAAACACTGAAATGTGAAATATGTATTCTGATAATTTATATCTCCCTCCCATATCTGACATTTTTTCACTCTATAAAACATGCACCTCTGTTGTCCTACACCTGTGCAACAACACGTATGCAGATAAATGCACTTGCTTCCTGAAGTGCAGCACTAACTGCTAAAAACTTTGCAAAGTGTCCTCAGTGAAGAGCTCTGTTCTACACAGTCATTTCCTATTACACTTGGATATACCGGTAAGCCAGGACCAAACTGCTGGTTTTGAAAGGGGAGTGATGGTTAGAGAAAGGATGAACCATCACAAGAACAGTGACAACTGCAGTTGACCGATTTCACAGTCAGAATTTGTGTCTTGCAATACGCATCCATTCTGCCACCTTTCTTATAGAAGGTAGGAAACTTTCAGAAACTCACCGCTAGCTGCCTGTAGGTTTTTTCAATACATTGCACAAACACCCTCAGAAGATCTCAGAAGTGGTAAGCCTTGTCTTCCTCTCTTCCAAGTCAGGGAGATTCTCCGTATCTACTGTTAAACTATAACCGCTTTGGGAATTAATATAGGAGCCCTACACCATGGCATATCTGTCCTACAATTTTGAAAACTCAACTTAATATACTAAAGTACATTAATGTGCTTAGTGAACTTTGAGTTTTTCTGAAAAGGAGGAGGAAAAAAGGCAAATGGTACCTAACATTAACTGAAATTCTTTGAATTTGCCTCAGGTGCCAAAAATGCAAACTACAAGCCACAGAATATCTCAAGTTTGTGAAGAAGGCTACAGAAAAAAGTCAGAAATTTCAATTAAAACATTGCAAAAAGTTGATTTTTAGTTCTTCCCTAGTTTTCTAACTAACTTAGGTAGTTTACTATGAAACCATAGCAATTCATATACTCTTCCGGAGCAAAACTATATTTTTTTGAGATTTGAGTTGTTGTTTTCTATTTAGATTCACATGGCAAAGATACGAAGTTTCTTTTAGAATGGCCTTCTAAATGCTAGAGTCATATCTATTGAGCAACTACTTCTACATCACAAAATCACATATAAAACTTCTAAGAATGTTCAGTGTTAGATCAGCAATTGTGCTAATCTGTCAAGGAAAAACCTTAAGATTCTAAGTCTTGTCACTAATCTAAGCTAGCATTAAGGTCAATATTTTTAAAATTGAGGCAGAGAATTAATAATTCCAGTGTTTGAGGGGAGAGTATGGTGATCCAGGAGACATTCACTCCTGGGAAAGTTCATTTCTACTCAACTGAACACTATGTTCTTGAGGAACAATACATGTAATTATCTTTTGATTGTGGGATTTTAGTCACATAAGTGTTAAACATTTTTACTACCGATTTTTTTTAATTCCAATTTTACAAAGTCCATGTACATTTATTAAAATTTGCGAAACTGAACAGGTATGAAAGATCAGTAATGAAAGGAAAGGAGAATTATTTTTATAAAGCAGGCATAGCATGTAAAAAAACAGAACTAATCCAATGTATAACTTTGAAGTTGGACAACCTTATCATGAAAGGAATATCTCTTGAAAGGCAAGCAAACAGCTGTCTTATTTTTCCTTTTCATACATGTATCTGTGCTACTATAAATTTATCAAATAAAGGACAAAGAAAATGAGCAAATCAATAATTCATTATTAAAGGAATTCAAAGTCAAAATACATCACTAAAACAATTATTTCTCAGTAGATAACAAAGGAGAAACAGATAATTAATGTTTCATTTACTGAGTTATTTCATTAGTTGCAAGGTCTAAAAGACTTTCACTTCCAGGCTTCGTCTCTTAATAACTTCTCCCTTCTAAATTTATAAAACATTAGAAGTTTAAATTGTTTTTCAGAAAATATTCAAGATATAAAGCTGAACATCTTTGGGAAAAGCATAGAATCTATAATTTAAATTTTTAATTAATATATTTTGCTCCAGCATTTGTTATTTCAGACTATATTTCTTAGAAAGACTCCAGGTGGTTGATTTGAAACTAAGGTCAGCTTTTTGACATTTTCTTTATAACAGCACCAACGTTAATAAAAAAATAAATAAATACAAGATATTTTCCTCAGTAATGGCCTACTTCAAAAATCATAATCTCATTGCATCAGTGTTCATTTATGTAAACTGTGGGTAACACCTTGGCATTTAATTAGTCACATGGAAAAAAACCAAACAAACTACCAAACACCTTCATGTGGGCATCTATTTGCACTGCATAACAGTTACTGCTTAATTATCTTTATTTCAGAAGAAATATTATTCACTTCACCTGCTGAAAAGTGTTAGCCTCTCACAGTTCTCTGTAAATGAAATACTAAATATAAAAACTTTTTCTCATTTCCCTTTTATGTCCAATCTCTTTGTTTTCCATCCTCAAAGTGTTGTCCTTAAATGTCTCTTCACACTCGCTCTTATCCCAAATTAGCTTGACAAACACATGAAAGAATAGGAAGTAAATATTTCCATTTTTGTTCTAATGGAATATTTGTCCTTTAAGATATTTCCTGCCTGGAGCATGTACTGTGCTTTACTCAGCTTAATTCAATTCATTTTTGGTATCTAACATAGGGAAGAATGTCTTTTACTGGTTCTCATCATTCGGATATCATTTCCGATCTATTGCACATGTGTATTATTTGAGTCAAGTGTTCATTTCTAGCTGCTTTGAAAAATAGTAGGAAAACATGCTCACCTTCAGGCTCCCCACAGAGTGTACACTGTGACTCTGCAAAGAGAAAGAGATAAATTAAAATTTCTTGATTTTAAGATCTGTCATGATTACATCCCATATATAACAAAACTTATAGAACTCAAAGTTAGCATGAAAATTGCAATTCTGTTTTCAGCACCCATTTTTTAACAGCTGGAAAATAACTTTGAAAAAAGAGGTTTTGCAGGAAGAATTTTAAAATGGAACTATATAAATGTCTAGTTACATTTATTTAACTATCACCTTCATGGACTCCAGCTGAATGCATTCACGTAGCAGGGCTTTTTACTTCTGCATGACTTGTTTATATTTGTAGATGCACAATACGGGAGTGACAACAGTCACTCAAATAAAAAGCTTAAGCCTCCTAATATTTTGTTATTGGAGGTAGCAAACAGTCATAGTGACAAAGTTGTTATATTCCTTTCTCATAAAAGACTTTCAAGTCCTCCCAGGCAAGAGGACTAAGTCAAACAGTAAATATAAATGTGCAGTTATACTCTGCAAAATATTGAAGTATAGAAATGAAGAAAATAAAACTCTTCCGTAACTAACAGACAGTCTCTAAATGTACAATTACTATTTTATTCACACACCACTATTTAGAAGCTGGCTGTCTTAGAAATTATTTTGCATAATGTACAAATATATATATGCATGGAGGAAATATTTTAAAGCATCCCTTGAGGCTGAGCTGCTTCAGATATTAGTATCAAGCTGTAGAACAAAGCTATTGTTTAGAATCCAAATACCAGAATCAATTGAAATCACAGGGAATGTAAGCAAGTTGGCAGATAATTATAATATACTGGGAAAAGTCCTACTAGAAGACGACAGCACGGTATATTTTAAATCACAAATCTCTGAAATCTGCATTTTAACACTCAGCTGAAAAATTACATCTCTAACAGCAACAAGTATGCTGAAGCAAAGTCATATACATGGCACACACGCACATACACATTTTTATATAAATTGAGGACAGAATGCAGTTTAACATGCCTGGTATATACAAATACAGTTCAAAAGCTTGCTGAAATTATCTCTGGCCTTGAATGACAAATAGGATATTGGACTTTAGCTGTGATCTTGACTTGAAGGGAAGAAAAGCCAGAAACATAGAATATGAAACACATATACTGAGTAGATTGACCTTTATAGCGCCACCGTGACATTGCCCGTTATTTCGAAGTACTTTCTCCACACGTAGAAGAGGCTGTCTCACAGTACCCCACTCCTGTAATGGCACTTGATCCTACATCTTTCAGGTATTTTAAAAACATTGGTAAGTGGGTTTTTTTCACTATGCCAGAGGCTGTAGTGTGCATGGGGGAAAGGAACAAGAAAAAATGTTTATCCAGGCAACTCTGCTGCTGATGGGTGGATTACAACTTTTAAAACAGCATGAAGTTGCATGATAGAGACAAATCAATTTTGATGCAGTTCAGCACCAAACACATACTTGAACCATCTATTGATAGACCCACTGGTGTTCCCAGCAGATCTGGCAACCTGAAAACAACACCCCAACCTCATGCTTGAGAAAAAAAACAACGGTGAAAAGCATGAAAAGCCCAGACTCAGACAACCCAGGCCTGCTTCCTCCGCTGAGGGATGAAAAATGCACTCGCCACAATCTGAAGCGATGCAGAGGAAGCAGCTCAGAACATCTTTTTTTTTTTTTTCACTTTTAATTCAAAGACTCTCTGAGGTTTTACGGAGAGGGGCTGCCTGGCTGTGTGCAGTTTATTATCCTGATTGATAAGGACGAACAAGCTGAGACTTGGTTTCTGAACTTCTGACTTTTTGCTGATCCTTTATGTCCTGCTAACAACTGCTTCACTGGTTTGTTATGCTCCAACGAGCCTGCCTGACACTTCTTGCGGCTCTAAACACCATCTTCCAAAGGTCCCCACTCAACAATACAAATTGTTAGCCTCCCTCTTTTTCTCATTACATAAATTGGCGCCAGTATTGCAGACCTGCAGCAGGGTAGATAGTGTAACCACAGAATAAGGCTTGCAGCTGTGACTGGTGCCAGAAAGTTGTGCAAACGCCAGCTAGGTATCAGCACTGTCCCTGCCAGAACACTGCTTTCCTGGGCGTCTTTCGGGAGTTTGTATCAGGCCACGTGTTTATGGGCAAGCCGGGTGTTTCTTCCCCTACCCCAGCATGCCTGGGGAGAGTTCATGGGGGTAATTTTGTTTTGACACACCCATGTATGGCTTCCAGAGGCTGGGAATTACTTCGAACTGGCAGCGGCCCCTCTCTCTCGGCACCGGTGAGAGCCAGACTTTGTGGATGCGGATGATTCACCAGTAAGGCTGTTTACGACTTTCCCCACTGTAGTGTGCCGCTGTGGGGGAGGACTAGATACCCTTTTTGTTGTGCTTGACACATACAGATCGAGTCATAAACAAGAACACAACCACTTCTACTAGGCACGTGAACAACATGACAGGGAGGTTGCACGGAGCACTGCTTTCCACTGAGCCTGTGTGTGTGTGAGAGAGAGAGAGAGGGAGAGAAATAATTAAGTCTATTTAGATCTGTGCATTCCGTGGTTATGGTTGAGAGATTGCATGTTCTAAGTTTCCAAGACTAAAATCATACAAAATATACAGATCACACACAAATATTTGCAGGCTTACATTATACAGCAATACAGAAATCTTAAAATCCTGTAAAGAAGCTATGTCTTGAAACTCATTTTAAGGTCTTTTCTCTGTAAGATAGTTGCTGTATCTTGGTAGAAAATACTTTTTCTGGAAGATAGCTCAACACTAAACAACTGTACTAATTTGTGAATTTTCTAATTTAAATTTCAGTTCTGGGGTGAGATGATAGCAATGAAGGGCACAACAACAGTAACAAAACTTACCAATCCGTCAGGTGAAATTATATCGTTTAGGCTGACATGGACCTCACCTAAAGTTGGGCTTCACAGCATTGATATTCAAAATCTACACTAGTCTTAAAAGATTTACCAATTAGTGGAAAGAAACAGTCACCTAACCTGCCTTAGAAGTCTATGTTAACATGAGATAAATGAATCGGGGTTTGTAAGTACCCACTCCTTTTTTGTGTGTGTTATAAGAGGTCTTAGGCTTGGGCTACATCTTTACAATAACTATCACGGTAAGAGAAGTGTTCATTGTAAGTGACGTCTGAAGGTTATCTAGTTCAGTCTCCTGCTGAGAGCAGGGCTGTTGCCAACACGAGTTCATCTCAGCTAGGGCTCAGCTGGGGCTTTGATAGTCAAGTCCTGAAAGCCACCAAGGATGGAGGTTCCACAACCTCAGTGTGCAGCCTGCTCCAGTACTGCATCAGCCTTGTTTGGTTCTACTTGAATCACTCAGTTTTCAATTTGTGGCCATTCTTGTTATATCATGCAGCACTGCCAAAAAGACTTTGACTTAATCCCGCCTGAAACTCTCCATCAAATAGCTTATCTTCACTTCAGCAGACTAAATAAGCCCAGGTTCTTCAACTACTCTGACCAGAGGGTCCTCTGCTAGACTCCCTCCAACACTTGTGGAAGAAGGGATTCCCAACCACTGAACATAGTATTCCAGGTGCAGCCTCACCAGCACTAGAGGGAAACAATAACCCCCTCAATTTGCTGATCATACTCATCCCGGCATAGCCCAGTAAGCAGTTTGCCTATTTGCAACGAGAACACTCTCTGCTGACCCATATGGAACTTAGTATTTACATTCCTTCAGGGGAAAAAAAAAAAAAAAGAAAAAAAAAAGAAGAATAAAATCAAGTCTTAGTAAGATCAACCCTCTGATCCAAGTCTCCTGCCAATTATAACAGTGCTAATATACGGCACAAGAGAGGAGGGAATGCGTGGCCAAACACGGGTAGACCAAGAGTGCTCTTTTCAGGACTGGGCAGCCCATAGATTAACTTAAAGGAATTGTGAAAGCTCAACCTCTGACAAGTAAGTTCTGTAAGTCCATGGTGGATGAAATGATGTCTAAAGTGAAAATGCTTAAGCTTCTGAGTGTTGTGATGGAATAGGAGCAGGGACATTACCACATTTCAGACAAAGATATTTCATAAGGCTCTCCTCCTCACAATTCCTGGTAATGGCTTATGCCTCTACATATCTGATTCACCTAAAGTATTATAATGATAATTTCACAGGAGGTGTTCTTTCTTTTTAATACGTTGCTAATCAGCTGCACTTAACAAAGATGCTCATTCTTGCAAACTCATACATGTGACTAACTTCTTTGTCATTGGACTCAAAAGTTAAATGACTAAGATGGGCGAGTGTTCAGAGATTTGGGACCCAATAAATCAATAGAACAAGGAAAACCTGTATTTATATTATTAATCTCACTCTATCATTTTGAAATTGTCTAGCCAACGGAAATGATCCTCCCAGATACAAGATGCTGCTGACAAACTAGGTCATAAGAAAATTCTTTTGAAGAAACAAATTTATCATGAAGACACAAGCTCTGTTCCCCAAAAAAAATGTGAAATTTATTTTATTTTGATAATTTTTCTTGTCTAACCTAAGTAAAACTAAAAATAAACCCCCCAGACATGTAAATGGCAACATTCTTTCTCCAATAATCTGAGTTCAACATTCAATTTTAAATTAGATTGAAGACAAATTATTCTTCTAAACATGTTCACTTTTCCTTGCTTTGTATATACTTTTCCTGTATGGTTAATGTATAATAAAATCTACTCTAAAGATTTATGGTAGCTCCACTATAAAGATTATTATAGCAGCACTTTGTATTGTTTAAAGAAAACACTATATGGGCCAGATGAAAGATACAAAATAGCCATTATGAATAAATTACAATTCAAAATACCTATGCAAGCTATATAATATAATATAATAAGGCTAAGGCAACACAATATTAGCAGTATTTTATATCAGTTTAAAGAAAATATTGGATGGTATTTAATAGTTAACTACAATTTAAAGTACACTATTGTTCTGGGCTTGCGTGGCAAGGTTTTGGTAGCAGGGGGGCCACAGCAGTGGCGACTTCTGCAAAAAGCTGCTAGAAGCTTCCCCTGCGTCCGACAGAGCCAATGCCAGCTGGGTCCAAGATGAACCCGCCACTGGCCAAGGCCGAGCCCATCAGTGACAGTGGTAGCACCTCTGGGGTAACAGAGCTATGAATGGAAAAAAAAACAACAAGCACAGGAACTTTTGCAGCCGGAGAGAGGAGTGAGAAGATGTAAGAAACTCTGCAGACACCAAGGTCAGTGAACAAGGAGGGGGAGGAGATGCTCCAGGCACCAGAGCAGTGATTCTACTGCAGCCTGTGGTGAAGACTGTGATGAAGCAGGCTGTCCCCCTGCAGCCCATGGAGGAGGGGTGATGGGGTGTAAAGATTCCACCTGCAGCCCATGGAGAACCCCATGCTGGAGCAGGTGGAGACATCTGAAGGAGGTGACACCATGAGAAGCCCATGCTGGAGCAAGCTCCTGGCAGGACCTGTGGTGCCATGGAGAGATGAGCTTGCAAGAGAGCAGGTTTGCTGGCAGGACTTGTGACCCCGTGGGGGACCCACGCTGGAGCAGTGTGTTCCTGTAGGGCTGCACCCCATGGGAGAGACCCACGGCAGCAGTTCGTGAAGGACTGTTGCCCGTGGGAAGGACTCATGCTGGAGAAGTTTGTGGAGGACTGTCTGCCATGGGAGGGACCCCACGCTGGAGCAGGGGAAGAGTGTGAGGAGTCCTCCCCCTGAGGAAGAAGAAGTGGCTGAAACAACGTGTGATCAAGTGATCGTAACCCCCATCCCCGTCCCCCTGTGCCGCTGAGGGGGAGCAGGGCAAGATCAGGAGTGAAGTTAAGAAATGAGGGGTGGGGGGAGGGGTTTTAAGCTTTGGTTTTATTTCTCACTGCTCTGCTCTGTGTTTTGCTTGGTAATTCGTCAGATGAATTCCTCTCTATACGTGGTTTGATTTGCCTGAGACGGTAATTGGTGAACAGCCTTTCCCTGTCCTTATCTTGACCCACGAACCATTCGTTACACTTTTTTTCCCCTGTATAGGTAAGGAGGGGGAGCGACAGAGCGGCTTTGGTGGACACCTGGACTTCAGCCAGGAGCAATCCACCACAATTATGCTCTCAGATTATGGAATCCAGCCTGGATGAGTTCTGACCAAAATACATGGAAGTGACAGTATGGCAAGAAATAATATGTAAAGGTGAGAAGCAATGCTGTGGATAACTTGTCACCTCAGCGCCACATTCAGAAAATGGATGCAGTCAGCCCTTCCGACCACCCCTTGAATAATACCACACATCCAGTTTTGTATCACCACTTCATCTGTGTAACAGACCTTTCTGTCTCTCTTTTCATCTGATATTTCCAGTCCCTTTGCAGCTCCTCCCTGCTGCCACTCTTCTCTATATTATTTTAAATTTTAACTACAAACATGTATATTCTCTTTTTTCCCCCACCACTGTCTAAATCTATTTACTAAGTAGCCAAAAAATGATAAAGCTGTTATATAATTACTGAATATCACTGCTTACTTGAATCCAGAATTCAAAGCATCAGAGGAAAACTGGAAATTAGTTTTCTTTCACAGAGAAATATGATTGCCTCAGATAAAACAATTCTTGGTTTGCTTTTTTTTTTATTTATGTAAATTTTAATAAGAATAATAATGATTTTAAAAGCAATGAAAAGATAGATCAAGTTCCAGTGAGGAAATTCAACAGACAGTGTTTTATATTTTGGTTCTAATGGCAAGAAACACAACTCTTTCTGACACCATTTCATCAATATATTTTTATATCATTTTACTGATGTCAGTGAAATGCAACTCTGCGACACTTAAAGACACATGGAGTAGCCATATTGAGATTTAGTGCAGCTGAAAAGCAAGTTACAATTTAAGGCCAAACTGTGAGACTTCTAATAATTTTTAGGTTTCCAATTCACTATTTGAATCGAAAAATGGCTATAATAGTGCTAGTAAAAGCTGGTTACATTATGAACTGTTTCTCTTTTTTGCATTTCTCTTTTTTCTCCTACACCTTTTGTCTTTATCTGTAGCTTTCTCCTCCTGTTGATATCTCACAGTTTCACAGCACTATCAGCATCGACATGACAGACCTATAGGATAAACTGCAAGATTTCATCATATCCACTGAGATTCTCCTATTCACAATCCTTCTCTTTGTTCCACACTGATGCTAGAGGAAATCTTGTGGAGATCTCCCACTTCATCTTCAGTCACTCATGTAGTAAGGCACTGAGAGACACCTGCAAAAACAAACTAGTCTTTTCTTCTGCAAAGCATGTTTGAACTTAACCTACAGAAGTTTTTCTAAAACATTCTCTAAAATCTCTGATGACAGCAAATACAGTCCTGTTCAGGTCAATTATCTCTGATGATAAAATATCCTTGCAGTTGGGGAGATTTTTCTTATATAGCCTAAGTAGGCATTGTTTTCAGCTCTGCAATAGGAGAGTAAATTTTGTAAAGCATTTAGGAAAAAAATAATTATATCTGATTCAGATACTCATTGCTTCCTTCATGTCTTGGGTTTTTTTCTCTTCTAAGCCTTCAATTTTTCCTCACAGTCATCTGTGTTAATACTCATCCCATCTTTGCTGTTCTCCTCTGGACTCTTTCCAACTTAGTCATATCTTAAAGTTATAAGTGCCCTACACTGAATACAGTACACAACCTGAACCCTTTGACTGACAAAGTAGAGCAGAATATTTATGCTGTTACATCCTTTTTGTATTTCTAAGAATGTCTTTGGCCTAATTTTGGACAGCACTGTTTTCTTGATTCGAATGAGATCTCATCTCATCCTTACAGACAGGAATTTGATTAGAGATAGCTTGAGCAGTCACCACTGTAAGAATGAAAATTCAAGGATCCTTTGTTGGTCTGCCTTTGCAGTAGGAGCCTTATTCATGTAATCCACATAAACCAAGTGAAATCCACCAAGCATTCCAGCTACTTCTTACAACTTTTTGTTTGAAAAAATGAAGTGGCAAAAATAATCAAAATGGCACTATACCAAAACACTGTATTTCTGTTGTGATTTAACCCCAGCCCCACACAGCCCCTCACTAACGTTCCCCTTTGTGGGATGGGGGACAGAACTGGAAGATTGAAAGTGAGAAAACTAGTGGGTTGAGGTAAAGACAGTTTAATAGGTAAACCAAAAGCCGTGCACACAAGCAAAACAAAACAAGGAGTTAATTCACCACTTCCCATGGCAGGCAGGGGTTCAGCCATCTCCAGAAAAGCTGGGCATCATCACCTGTAAACGGTGACTTGGGAAGACAAAACACCCTAACTCTGAAAGTGTCCCCCTTCCCTTCTTCTTCCCCCAGATTTACCTGCTGAGCATGATGCCATATGGTATGGAACATCCCTTTGGTCAGTCAGAGTCAGCTGTCCCGGTTGTGTCCCCTCCCAACCCCTCATGCACTCCCAGCCTACCCGCTGGTGGGGTGGGGTGAGAAGCAGAAAAGGCCTTGGCTCTCTGTAAGAACTGCTCAGCAATAACAAAACCATCCCTGTGTTATCAGCTTTATTCTCATCCTAAATCCAAAACACAGCTCTATACACACTACTAGGAAGAAAATTAACCCTATCCAAGCTGAAACCAGGACAATTTCTTACAGTATTTTGAGTGCTGACAAATAGCACAACAGGAAAAGAAAGCAACTGTATTCAGCCTCAGATATTATTTGAGCCCATTTCCATGAATAGCCATAAAAGAAATAAACAAAAATAGTTTCAAGTTGTGCAATCAAAAGAAAAGCCTGCAATTATACATATATATATAGATACATGTTTAAGATTCATTTACATGCGTGTCTTTTTTTATATGTATATTTTCATCTTGAAAAGTCTTTTCTTCTTCTGAACAATAGTATTTACACATAAAAAATCACTACCAGTAGTCAGTTCATCATGCAGAACATACTGAAAAAATTTAATAACAACAGTTGTTTAGAACTGTTGTGAATATAGCCAATAAATGTATTTCATCCCTCTGGAACTATTTCTATAAGCACGTTTGCTGAGTGTAAGAGGTTACTTGTCTGTCTACCTGCCTGCCTCTCACTGCTGATCACTTACGGTATGACCACTCTCAAGACGAGATTCTCTTCCTTTTGCAATTTCAGCTTTCTTGAACCTTTCCTTTTAACTGGGGTATTCATAACAAAGGGCCTTTTATTTCCCAGGGTCAGACCTTGGGGTTAAGAAAAACAAATATCCACTGGAGTTTTGGAGAACAGGAAAAATACAATAGAAAAAACAGCTGCCTGTGAGAGGCTAGCAGCTGGGCTGTGTTGGGAAAGACGGAGCAAGGGGAACGAGTAGCCCTGAGAAAGGCAGATACTGAAAGAACTTTAAATAAAAATAGAATACAGAATAGCCATTATTAAAATAGAACAAGCCTAAAGCAGACGAAAATCAACCAACCTGGAAGCAAACTTTGTATCCTTTTGAGCAAATGAACCGACATCCAACCAAACGCATAAAACAACCACTAAGAGCCCATTATTTTCCCCAGACAAAAATATAAGGTTCATGCTCAAAGCAGTGCCAGGACCTATTCACAGTATTTGCACATCAGATCCTTCTCCATATGGAGTTTACACATTACATGTGCATTAACCAAGCCAAAAGAGATTTCAGAAAAAATTATGAGACCAGACAATCAAATATTTTCACAGGAAAACAAAAATAACTGAAGCAATAAAAAGCAAAATATAAATCCCTCAAGAAAGAAAGAAAAAAAACCCAACGTTTGTCTTGGTGATCTGAACACAAATACTTTCTTTTCAGCTGAGCAGTCATGAACACAGTAATAAAATAGATGTGCTTTTGCAGACTCCTGATACACATTTCAAATGTACAGTATCAAAGTGGAGAGTCCAAATATCCTGAATGAGTCCAAAGAAGACCAGAAGTGTTTATAAAGAGCAAATCTACATGGTTTTCTCCTCATTTTTACACTCATTTTCTAGTATTTGACATTGAAAGGTTAAAGTGAGCCATATTCCTCACAACCAAGGGAAAGAAACTTACCACTCCCTAATCACATTGTTGCATCTTTATGAAAAACACCAAGGAGAGTAATGCTGGTGATAAAAAATTGTGGGAGCGGGGATCCATGACAGTGCTGTGAAATACAAATCTGAAGACAGAGGCTTGCTCCAAAAACCCTCTGGAGCTAATGCAGGTGTCATTGGAGTTCAGCAGACTGAGGGTCAAATCTCAACAGCATACTAATGCAAATCTAGCCAGACTATCTATCACCATTCCTCTATTTTCTGTCTTTTTTTCTCTCTCTCTTCTTTCACTTGTGCATTTTAAGAGACAATAATCTTAGAGCTTCATAAGAACAAGTAAAAAGTGTACAAATTCAAGTTGAGCATATCATAACAAAGAATCAAATAGGAAAATGGCAAAAATAGAGAATGGAACAGCACAGTTATAGAGTAGATCACGTACTCTGATACTCTGTGGGTTAAAGTGTTTTTTTTCACTCCTTTCTCCTTCTTTTCTCTCATATAGGAATCAGATTTCAAAAGCATTTAAATGGAATGGGGAGTTGAGTTGACAAACAGATTTAAGGAGGTAATTTGAAATACAAAGTGTGTACAAAAAAAAATGATATAACCATTGGAAGAGGCAAGAGATCAAGTCCTGGGTGTATCCCTACCTGGGCAAGTCTGCTGAATGATGTCCTTCATGTAAAGTCAGTAAAGTATATCAACATAGAACAGTATAGGTTGGAAGAGACATCTCGAGGTCATTAGAGATTATCTCTGAATTCAGAGCGCTGCCAACTTCAAAATGACATTAGGTTTCCTAGGGCCTTGACCACTCAAGTTTTGAAAATTCACCAGGAAGGAGAATCTACAGATGCTCTGGGCAACTGTTCCAGTGTTTGACCACCCTCATCATGAAGAATTTTTTACTTGTGTCTAATTGAAATTTCCCTTGCTATAACATCTATCCCTTCTCGTCCTTTCACTGTGCATGTCCATTAAAAGCCTGGCTCCATCTGGCTGTAACGATCCATTAAGCAGCTGAGGACAGCAATTAGCTCTGCTCTCCTCTTAGCTTTCTCTTCTTCAGGCTGAACAAATCCAAATCTCTTCAGAGTCTCCTTGTGCATCATATGCTCCAGCACCCTACCCATCTTGGTGGTCATACTCTGGGCACACTCCAATTTGTCTATGCCTCTTTTATACTGGAGCGGGGGTAGGGCAGGGGCTATAACTGGGCACTACTCCAACTGCAGCATCTGGAGTGCCAAAAAGAGAGGAATAATCACTCCCTTTAACCTACTAGCCGTACTGATGCAACCCAGTGTGCAGCCAGCCTTCGCTGATGCAGATGTATTTCTGAGATCCTAATAAAAGGACATTCAGACACAAAAGGATTGTGATACAGCAGCTAAAGCTCTGAACTGGTCCAGTCTCAAACACGGAACCATGTGGAACCTCACATGTTAAGTGACTACTTGAGGAATAGAATAGAACAGAATA
>VWZZ01006512.1:300121-361869 GCA_013399095.1 Psophia crepitans | reverse complement strand
ATGGCCAGGCGAGCGTCAGCCAAAGGGTCCCGTTCTACGAAGGTATCTGTCCCTTCGAGTGGGACCTGCCCACTGAAATGTCCGTCAGGTTCTTGTCCAGCAAAAGGTTTTCTGCAATTCCGCTGGAGTAAGATTTTTCATACCATGCTACTTAGATGATTTTTTTTTTAAAAAGGGGTTTTCTCCTTTTTGTACAAAACTGCTTGCCATTTAAAAAAAAAAAAGATTAAAAATGCTGACTGGGACAAAATGATCAGGAGGTAGAATCAATGTGAGGGAGACTAACCAACTGCAGTCTCGTGGGTGACCACAAAATTGAGCCACATACATTTCATGCTGCTTGATGATGTATATCACCCTTTTGCAGCGTTGAAGAGGTGTCAATGTAAGAGAAAACGAATGATAAAGGTCTTTGATTTTTCATTTGCTCCTCGAAGAGTAGCTAACGGCTGGTTCTCTTAAACCCAGAGCGTCTCACATGTTCTCTTTCAAATGAGTCTCTTAATGATGAACAAACTTTCAGTTGGCTTCTGTAATTGTTGTTAGATGCGCACTGTGACGGTGATTTAGAATCCATGCCTATTTATGAGCGTGTAAACCTTTTCAGCGCTAGCTAAATCCTGTTTTTCCATGGCTGACTGCTCCCGTAAATGCATTTCCCACATGTCTGATACTTAACACAACTGGGAACTGATGATCACGGAACTAATTAAAGTATATAACACATAAGCTGTGCATTGCCTAATGACATTTCTCTCCCAGCAAATTGTGTCTTTCAAGCAAACAAAGGCCAAATTCTCATTTATACCAGAAATCATTGTACCTGGAGTAAATCTAAAAACCCCATTGAATATACCACTAGTTTACGCTAGGGTGGCAGAACTGAGTTTAGACCAGTAATTCATGGGCAATTATAAATTGTTAAATACACGTTGCCATTGGAATGAAATCTTTATGTTATTTCTTGTGGTTATAGATGTACGTTTCACTTTAGCTATGAAAATAATTACATTAATGCAGAGTATCATATTTGCCTTAATATAAAAAAAACCCACAGCAAACCAGCTTTTGTTCCAAAATAGCATGCCCAAATTCCCACTGGCGTAGAATAGATTTAAACCTTACTTTGCATTAAATTGTATGTTTACATCCGACACTTTTCTATTATCCTGTTCTAAGCACGTTCATAATCCTGTTTGCAAGGTTATTTTATACTGGCTGTGATGCTCACAGTAGTTGGCGTTGGTTAACAGTATCTCCTCTCACCGTTTCAGACTGTTTCCCCCAGTTCTTCAGCTGAGTTGTGCAGTACCGCGGTGCGTGGTTGTGACCTAGCTCTCCAGCTGTAAACACGTGCTGCAGTCCTCAGCGTTGCTCCTGCAGTATGAAAACTGGGCTGGACGGGGATGAGAAGGCACGGCTGATAAACCTTTGGGCTAGCTGATGCCTTACTGCGCGCTCTGACGGCTGCTGCAACCCAGAATAAATCACACGACTGTTGGGGCTGATGCAGGGTTTCATTCATGCCAAGGAGACAGGAAGACGTGGGATGCGATTGTGGCTTCCCGCAAACACAGCTCTGTACGGTCCCGCTGTAGTTAGGAAGTCACAAAGTGAATGGCTGAAAAGAAATGGATGAATTTGCATCCTAGACCGAAGCTGCGACGTTGCAACGCACAGAATGGAGGCAAATGGCTGTGACAGGAGAAGGATCGCCGAGTATTATTTGTCGGCGGTGCTGTAATTCCCAAAACAGGCAGGCAAAAAACGATTCTTGCCTTGTGAATCAGGAATACAGTAATTCTGGAGCTGAGAGAGAAGCCATTTAGCAGGGAAATGGCAGTATCTGAGAGGAAGTAAACGGAAAAGACTGGTCAGTGTCAGAACAGGTCCTTGCGGTCATTCCTAGGGGAGAGAATTACAAGCGGAAGTTCGGATGATAACATCTAACCTTGTAACAAGCAGGAGGAGAAAGCAGAGCGTGTGTGTGGCACATTTAGAAAAGCAAGGCGGCAACTTCGTGTTGAGACCCGCTCGGATTGTAGCTGCTTAGCTTTTTGTTCGCAGGGATGCTACGTTCTTTTGCCCAGGGCATAAACCCACACTTAATTCTGAGACCACGGTGTCTTTGCCAGTATCTTTGCCTGTCCCTTTGCTGTTGACTGGAGTTCCAAAGCTCAGAAAACACTTTTACTCAGTCACTCTTCATGATATTAGGGCCGTGCTTTGCTCCTTTTCCACAGCGGCTGGGAATCACCAATGCTTCTGTTGGTGCCTTTGTTATTTTACCGTCTGGATGATTTAGGTTCTTAAAGGTTACATGTATTGTGAATCTTCCCATACTCTGGATGTTTGGCTTCAGTATTTGTACAGTAGATCCTCTGGAGCTCTGCAGCTAGAAAATTATGCTAATTTTTTAGTACACAGAAAAATGTAGCTCTTGACATTCTGGCTGATTTGGCAGACCTTTGCAAACATCCAGGCGTTAGTGCTGCCTGTATATATAATGTTTGAATGACAGCTCTTTGTTGTCAAAGAAATTGGTCATGGGCAAATAACGAGCACCTTGCACCTGAACTGAAAAATGTAGGTTAATAGGCAAAGCCCCAGAAGTCCATTTGCAGCCACTCTGAGTGAAGCGCAGAAGAAATGCAGTGACTGACTTCCCCAGCGAGCGCTCTTTTGTCCCAAATACCTTTGGAACTATTCAGCTCCCTGCTCCTGTTGCTCAACAGCCTGTCAGAGCAGCCAGTAATGCACACAGCTCTGTCCCAGAGCAACGGGGTGCCACTTACACCAACACCATGCTCTCCTCTGGACTCTTCTAGTACTTGGAGCGCTAAGCAGCCCAACGAGCAGTGGCATCTGGGTGCCGGTAAGTGGAAGGCCGTTTGCTCGGAAGGGAGCTTCCGCTGTGTCTGCCAGGCTGTGGCGTTGAAAGGGAAAAGGTGTGTCAGGGAAGGGGTCTGTCTCAGAGGAAAGGGACTGAAGTATGAATGTCAGCTTGGGTGCTTGCTAAACACAGCTCCTTTGGCCCCATGCTTTGGAGGCCACACTGGCCCACGTGCATGCTGTAGACAGCACTGGTCTCCACCTTCTCGGCCAGCCTCAATTTGATTTTCTTTGACCACGTTCATGAGCAGGATCACAATCCTAATACCTCCTCCCACTGCCTTTAGTTTGCTGTCAGAGGAACTGTGCAGGACCAGGTGTCCCTGTCTCCAGGTCTTGGTACTCCACGTTTTCACCCAACATTGCACACTTGAGCAGAGCGAGACTCACACTAGACTCAGCGTCTCCTTCTGTTCAGTGTCTCAGAGAAATCAGTCTCTGAACATGGTGCTGTTCTCTGAGCCCCAAAGCTGAGCTGACAACGTGTGCCGGCATAGCCCGCTTGCTGGGAGTGTAACCCTGACTCAGGTTTCTCCTGAGAAAGAGACAGGAATGCGAAGAGCTCTGCTGGGGCAGCTGGAAGGGAGTCTTGGGTACCTCTTTCCTCCCTGTTTTGTGATTTACCTGTGGCTTCGCTACCTTCAGCACTCCAGCCTCACACATTTTCACGCACCCAATATCCACTGATGTGCTGAAGGGTTGTTTTTTCTGAGAGTGAAGAACAGCACCGTGCAATATGGCCCCAGGCACACACCGTTCCTCTTAAAAGTAATTTGTGATGTAATTTCAGATGCCTCTGTTAGACCACACACCAAGATGTCCCAGGCAATACTGTGTGCCTTGCCTTTAAAATCCCATTAAGGTTCCTTAAAATTGGGCACCCAACAGGCAGGACTGTCAGAGTGACCTCTCACTGTGGAAATGGAGGCCTTCATGTTTGGGGTTATTAACGGGCCTTTCTGGCTTAACCCTCATTCTGCTGAGAGGCTTTTTTTTTTCAGTCGCTGGAAATCTGAGTACAGCATTTCCCCGGGCTTTTGTGGCGGCTCCGATTTACCCTTTGTTTTCAGTGCGTGCCTCCGAGGGGCATTCTCAGTTTGCCATTGTGTCTTATTTTGGTTTTATATTGCATTCAAATTTATCTGCCCTTTACCTCAATAAAATTCCTTTCTTTGCTTTAAGGGTAGGTATTAGCTGGACACCGAGAGTTTTGCAATTTCAGGCATCTCAGCAAGGATTCCTTTGTAAAGACCCCTTTGGAGCAGGCTACGGCAGACGGCACCTTCCCCTGGAGAGGTGGCTGAGGCGGGGGCTGCTGCCTACATCTGCGCTGGCTGCGGCCGAGGAAGGAGTCTCCATGTTCTCCGAGCAGCCCCAAAGCCCCATTTCTGTACCCCGAATATCTTGAGAGCAGTGCAAATGTCTAACACCTTCTGGGGGCGATCCCCAAAGCGGGGTGTGGCGCTTGTCCTGGAGGTGCGGTGGGTTTTGCCCTCAGCACAGGTCCTGCTGTGCCGTGGTTCCTGGGGCTGCCGACGGAAAGAGGTCCTGGTGCCCCCCACACCGCCAGCAGCAGCCCCCAGCCGGCAGGACTTTCTGCAGACAGCAGCTTGCCGTGGTCCATCGTCAAAGCTGTTTCGTCTCATGCTGTAGTGCCAGGAGACAGATGTTTCTTCAGATCAGTGGTCCCTGCGGGTGTTTAAGGACAGGTTAGACGTGGTACTGAAGGACATGGTTTAGTGGGGAACAGGTGGTGGGGTGATGGTTGGACTGGATGATCCTTGAGGTCTCTTCCAACCTTAATGATTCTATGATTCTATGATTCCAACGTTTTTGATCACACACCTATCAATAAACATTTTTGAGCATGCACCCCCAGAATCTGTGTATTTATTTGTTACATAAATGTACTACTGTACTAGTACATTATGAACATTATAAAATATACACAAAGATAAAATTAAAAAAGGATGAGATAAAGATGAATGAAACAAATTTAATTTAATTTATTTTAAATTTTCTTCTTATTTTTAATGATACAAAAAATATTTCCTTCCTGCACCCCAATAGGTGCGCACACCCCACTTTGGATACCGCTGCTTTAGAGCGTGCATGGCTTGTGTCTTGTGTAACTTCTCTCATGAACCTTATTATCTGTCTTAGGAGCTGGCAGGGACCTGTTCGCAGGCACAGCTTTCAACCAGGATGTCAGTTTGCCTGGTTGTATTTGTAAATGTATGAGTCAACATTTCTAGTCTGTTCTGCTACCCAGTATCTGGGTAACCTGATTGCAGCTGAGCAGATTTCTTTCAGGGAATAGTTTAGTTTTGAAAACAATTTCTTTTTCTGGGGAAAATACCTGACACAGCTCCTCCTAAAGCTGTCCCATTTGTACCTTTCAAGCCCACAGTCTGTCATCTTTCTGTGGATCTGCTCCCCTTTGTGAGTGGGGAATGACCCGTCTGCTCCTCCTCAAGCTGTCTGAGCAGATTCGCAGCGCCCGGTTACGTTCCGGGCAGTCCCGACACTGCAGGAGCTGACCAAGGCACCGCTGCCACCTCCGCCCCTTCGCTTCCTGGCGCTGCCTGGGTGCCACCCCTGGGGCTGCAGCGCTGGCAGGGTCTGCGCCCTGGGCCCCTTGCTGACTGGTTGATGTCCCCCTGTCAGGAGCTGGCGGGGCGTCCCAGCTGCCAGCCTCCCCTCTGTGTTGCCTCCTGGTGCCCACCGGCTGCTGGGGGTGAGGGCAGGTGGTCTGGGGACAGTGGCAGCTTTCAGCAGTTCTCTGTGCCCCTGTGTCCCAGCAGCAGCCACTGGTGCCCCAGGGCTCTCCCCGGTGCCCGTGCAGCTCCCTGCCTTTCCTGTGGCAGCTGCTCTGCCCTGCGGCTCAGCGAGCACGGCAATGCCTGGCTCTGCCCGTGCCGCCAGCCCGCCGGGAGCTGCCTCTGCCCGTCCCCAGGGCTGCGGCTCGTGGTGGGACATGACCACATCTGCCCGACACACTTGCGCAGACGGAGCTCCAGAGAGGCCCCGCACGGAGGGGCTGCGGAGCAGCACGAGTGAACCGCCAGTCATCTACCTGACTGCAGGCTCAGGTTATCGCTTCTTTATTAATCACAATGGTGACGTTAATACTTGACAAATCTCCTATGAAGCAGGAAAATAAATTGCCTTGGGGGTTTATGGTAAGCGTTACCAATAAAGATTAATGTTTCTTGGGTGCTTTTGGCCACATGCAGACAGGCATTGATGTGCCGACGTCATCCTTGTGACAGTGACGCAATGCGTGTGCCTCCTGTGAGGCGTTTGCTGTTGTCTCCCCCAGATCCCTGGAGTAACTCTGTACGGATGCAAGGAGACAGATCTGATCTATGGTTACATCCAGAGCTCTGCTACTGCCTTCCTGGCCTGAGCTCCGGTCGCTTTTGGCACAGCGGAATCTGGCGTCCTCAGAAAATGTGCTGGCCCAGCTGAAACTGCCTCTGGAAGTGGCTGGGGGTCCCTCAGCCATCACTCGGATGAGGTGAGCACAGAAAGGCAGGGGTGAAGCTGGGGAGGGAGAGCAGGAACATCCCAAAAACCTCCCAGACTGAGATATGACTGTTCTGGGAACTACAGCTGTAAAGGGCTGGGAAGTGTAGGGCTGACAGCAGCTTCTCTGTGGAGGAAAGGTCACACCGCTGCTGTGCCTTCCCAATGCATTTTAATTCCTAAACAGTTTTGATTTTTTTCCCCAAAGTTTACCTGCAGCTCTTAATTTCTTGTCACCTCCGTGTCTTGAACTATTTATGACTATTGCACCATCTCTTCTCTCTCCTGTAACTGTGTTACCTGGGAAGATCAGCAGGGTTGCACCAGCGACCAAGCTGGCTGATTAGAGTATTAATTTCCTTTGCTATTTGTTTAACCTGCACTGAAGAACTGAGGCTAAAACAAAAAAGAAGTTTCATACCTGATGGCACTCGAAGACCTCAGTCATAGCACCGTTTGGGATGATCTGGCCCCTGGTCAGGGAGTTCAGTGGATACGAATTTGGCCTCTGGCTGTAGAATCTGCTCTTTGATGCTTGTGCCTTGACTTCCGTGCGCACTTGGAAAGTGCTTGGTGTGACATGAGTGGAGCACATCACGTGTGGGAAACGGTGAGGTAAACTGTCTGGAGCAACGCGGGTGCTGCCTGATGGAGAGATGTTTCTCTGCATATAAAGGGCTCTGCTCATTTCGCTAACAGCAACGGGATGTAAATGTGATGACCAAGTGATATTCTGAGACAGCAGCTCCTCCAATTACAGCCTGATTGCGTTTGTCAGGGACTGCTCTGCATTCTAACTGAGAAAGTGGCAGTCATTTAAAGCAGGAAATATCGTTGTACTTGACCTTCAATATTAATCTGGCACATGGCGGAGCCATGGCAGTGTTTGCCCAGTGGTGGACGGACTCAGCGAGTGCCATACTTATAATGCAGGGCATCCATATCCCCCCGTCATACTGGGATCATTGAATACACAATAGCAGAATTTGAGAATATGAAAGCAACAAAGTGGATAAAGGCTTCTGCCAAATCACATTAGGGGGCATAGCTGCGAAGGATACCAGGCTCAGATTATTTTGCTAATAGCCACGTTACTGCTCCAAATACATTTTTTTCTTCAAAGTAGAAACCCGGGCGTCAGAGAAGAAAATGGTAGTGCCTCCAGTTCATTTTCCAGGTGAATTTGGGTCACTTCCAATGCCTCGCTTTACAGGTCCTTGCAGAACACCCGGCAGCAGTGGAGGAGAGCACGGTGCTGCAGCATGTGGCTCTGCTCCCAGCCCCGGCTGTCCTCAGTCACCCTGGATGATGATGCTGGTGCAGATGTGGGTGCGAGGTCGGCGCTGGGTGCCCGTGTGCCTTGCTGGAGGGCTCGCCTGGCCTGGCAGCTTCTGCAGCACGGGGGTGTCCCGTGAGGCCAAGGCCCTCCTGTCCTGCTGGCAGCCCACGCAGTCCTCTCCTCACTGCAAGGGGCCTCTCTGTGAGGCCCTCAAACGGACCCCTGGGCCCCTGAGGAGGAAAGCTGTCTTCTTTCCAGCTGTGAAGGCACTAACAGTAAAGCCAGTTTTGGTACAGTCACTGTGGAGGAGACAATACATTTTTTGGAAAGGGAAGGCGTGCTTAGGGAGCAGACGAGAAGTGCTCCCTCTTTCACCCTCTCTCTGCACCCGCCTCTGGCGACAGGACCCGGTTTGGGTGCGAAGCCTCGGGATGTAGGTCGGGTACGCTGGGACCCGCTATGTTTGCCGTGTTCTGTTCTTGTTTCTCTTTTCACTCCATTACCCGCCCGTCGTCCTTCCGGGCGCCCAGACAGATAACCTTTTAGTAATAATCTGAAATTCAAATACAAAGAATTGACTTCTGAACTGCCCTAATATTTGAGAAAGGTTTTAAAATAAAATAGGTCTTTCTGTGTCCCATTATTGGCCTGGCAGCTGCGTGTATATGCTGGGTGTACTGAGAAAGGTAATATCAACAGAATGAAAAGGTCAGAGTTATATAAAAATCCTTTTAAAACTAAATAGACCTGCTGTACTGCATTCCCCACAGATACACAGAGGTTAAGAACTGAGGAACATTCAGGCCCTTGGCAGGTCAAGTTGTACATCTGTAAATGCCCTCCAGAAATAAAAAACCCCAGGCAAGTCGAGAAGTACGTGCCTGTGGTCAGACAGATGCACCTCCTGCTGCACCTAACTCTGCGAAAGAGCTGGCTGCCCCAGGCCAGGCTTCACCCTTTGCTGGGGCACTGAGTTCCACCGTTCCACTGGGGGACAGAGTTAAAAAATATGGCTGTTCCTGGTTTTCAGTGTTCTGCTCCTTGTGGGGCACTGTTTCCCTTGTCGTGTTGTGACGAGCCCTGTGCGCCACCCACCACGGCCGTGCTCCAGCCTGTTCCTTCTTGCCACCCTTTCCTTTGAGCCGCAGCCTTCCCGTGGCTGTCCATGGGCCGTCCCTTGGGCGCGGGCAGATGGGCTGGGCAAAGCGAGCAGCTGGAGAGAGGACCCACGGCCTGCCCGAACGTGCCGTTGCCTCTGTGCACCACCCCCACACCAGCACGTCCACGGGGGCACAGAGTTGCGGTGGTGGCCAGGGCTCGCACTGGCCCGGCGTGCACCGTGGGGCCTGGGCACTTGTCCCAGTGCCCGCCGGCTGCGCCCGCCGCACGCTGGTCCCCTGGCGCCATCGCTGCAAGTGCCAGCGGCCAGGCTCGGCAGGAGGGGTGCCCCACGCTCGCCTCTCCCCGCGCCCCGGGCCGGCTGCTTTTTCCGCGGCAGAGCGGTTTGCGTCCGGTGGGGCTGATTGCAGAGAACGAGGCGGCTCTGGCTGACCCGGTGTCCCGCTTCCCCTTGCTCGTTGCTCCTTCTGGCTGCTCTCACAGCCTTTCTCACGGGCATTTTTGTTGCTGCAAATCGAACATTTTGGAAAGCGTCTCAGTGCAGCCCTGTGCACAACGCGATGGGCTGGCTCCATGCTGCCTCCCTGGGCTACGTTAAACTCCCGTGCTGCCGTTTGCTGTTACTTTCCCGCTGGTCGGTGAGTGCCTGCCCCCATGAAGGTGCATTCAAAGCTTTCCTGAGTGGTTTGTGGGGTTTTTTCCACATGTACTACAGCCTCACTGACGTGTTTCTGTGCCATCTCCCAATGACCCACGTACGTGCAGCCCTGAAGGCAGCCCAAGCTGGGTGGCGTGCCAGCCAAGCGCTGCCGGGGGGTCTGAGCCTCACCATGCAGGGGTTGCACTGACGGCTGCCTCTGGGCCAGGGCCGGCGCTGGCTGCTGCCCTGCTAGCTGGATCCTTGGGAAGAGGTCGGGTGAGCTCCCTTCCTTGCTGAAGAGCAGGAGTGATGGAACGAGAAGGCATGCAACACAAGGAGATATATGTATATATTTATATATACACCCCCCCATACCTGTCAGGCACTGCCTCCACGGAGATCAGGAAGCACTGCCTTGCACCGCACAGGGTGACGAGAGTGAAGCAGGCACGTGACCTGGCACTGACACTTTGTTCTACCTGCCCAAATGCTCCCTGAAGCCTTAATTAGTATTGCTGTTCTTGTCTGCTTGCTGGAGTTGATGTGCAATGCTAAGTACCTCTGTGTTCAACCGAAAGAGTGGCTGCACAACAGCGCAGGCTAAATTACCCCTTTCCAGCCTCAGAGAGGTTTCATGAGGTTTAATCCATCACTGTCAAATCCTCAGAGGAAAGAAGGTGTAGAAAATAGAAATATTGTCATCATTGCAATTGACTGTCACTGTCACAACATTAATTAGAAGGAAACAATTCAAATGTCAGATCTCACGTAAAAATATGTTTAAATATATTCTTTATAGTTTACAAGAGGAAATAATTCTCCTAGGCACGTGAACTGAGAGTTTTGCCTTGTCGCTGGTGTCTCATGTTGCTTTACAATGTGCTGTTCACCTCCAGGTCTTCAGGGAATCCTCCTCCTGCTCGGAGGACCTGGCAGACCTGCAGCTCCACGTGCGCAGAGCAGACCGGAGGGCGCCCGCTCCACCGGCACCCCAGGGTGTTTGCAACAGCAAAGGATGCTCCGTGCCTTGAGACGGTGCTGCTGGCAGCGGCAGCCGCTGCATCGGCGTTCCCTCCCCAGGTGCCCCAGCCCTGCCTGCTCGCTCCTTCGGCCTGTCTGGGTTCCACACCAGACCTGGCCGCCGCTGGGGCTGGTGGCTTGGCTTTGCTTGTTGCAGACGGTGGGGTATAATGAGCTGCCCCTGATGGGGGTCCTGCCGGGCGCTGTGAAGGAGATTGGCCTTCCCCTCGCTCCTGCCCTTCCTCCTGTTGCCCCGTTCTGTGAGCCTCTCCAGAGAACCTGGAATTTAGGGCTTGCCTCCTGCTCCGGCGGGGAACACCCCGAACCCGCAGCAAACACACACCGAGCTGAAGCTGCCGCAGCCTGACCAGCAGCTGTGGATGCCGGCGCCCAGGCTGTGCCCCAGCGGCAGCCTCGGGAGCCAGCCTGTGCTTTTCAGGGCAGAGCTACTCCCTTGCCAGCCAGGGTGGAGGAGCAGGGGAGGCCACGGCTGACGCCATTTCCTTCCCTCTGCGGCAGCTCTGCAGCAGCTCTGCCCGGGTGCCCGGCGTGCTGTAGCTGCACCCCGCTGCTTCCTGCTGGTGCTTTGCTGTGCAAGTGCTCGAAAACGTCTCACCCGCCCGCTGCCTTGTGCCGCCCTTGCCAGCTGTATTGCACCGCGCCGCCCCCTGAAGCCCCCTCCGTTCGGCACAGGCCTCGCAGCAGGGAGGTGGCGTTACCCCCAAGCCAAACCCTCACCAACCAGTGCTGGATACCGAGGGCAGGTGACGAGCCACCCTCAGAGTCAGTGAAACATGAATTCCTTCATTAATACAGCACTATTGTCCCAACATCCCGGCGCTGCGTGTGGGGCCAGCACTTGGCTTTGCTTTTCCATGCGATAAGCACACGTGTCTCCCGAGAGCTGGGTGGGCAGGGGTGAGACCAGCACTCCAGGGACCACAATACACTGAGCGGTTTTGAGCTGCAGAGGAGCCATGATTTCTGACAGGGTCAGCCAAATCAGGCGTCGAACTCTGCCCATGATCAAGCAATAAACAAGCAATAGCAATAAGCAAACAGGCTGGTCACAGCCAGGAAACCTCTGCTTAGACCAGACCGATCTCCAAGCAGAATCTTGAAAGGAAGAGGCAGATGCATTACTCCTGGAGCAACACTTGGATACTGGAAATCTGCCCTGGAAAGAGAGAGGAGTAGCCAACAGGCCCTTTTCTCTGCTACAATCTAGGAACCTTGAATTACTCAGAAGATACAGAAGGAAAATCCCCAACATCTGGAGGAGCTGGAAGACTAGGCAAGAAATACGAGGTGAGAAACCTTATGATATTAATTGTCCCACTAATCTTTTTTTTTTTCCTTTTTTACCCAAGGCTGGTATTTGGAAAAAGCCACGGTCCTCAGAAGAGCTCCTCTCCCTCCACCTGGTGGAGCGGATTTCTGCCTGCTGAAACCGTTTACCTGGAGGAAAAGGCGCTTTCCTGCCATACGCCTGCGTACACGCTGCGACACGGAAACCTGTCTAGAGATTATGGGCAGTGCAAGACCCGCTATCCCTTAAAGCTTTCAGGGGATTACTAGGAGGAGAGTTAAATCCATCTGCCCATTAACACGGAATGGCGCCGGCGGCCAGGCAGCTGGGCTGCACTTGCTGCCTGTGGCCAAACGAGCTCCTGCACGGACACGTAGAGCCGGTGGGGGGGGGAAGGCGGGGGGACCCTGCGCCGCGCACGCCCGACCTGGGGAGCGGACTGGGACTGCAGAGATTCACGTCGTGCTCAATAGCTCCCAGCTGCCTTGGCAGCAGCTATTAGCGGTTTGCCTCCTGGCAGCACCGATGACGATGTAAGTGACAGGTTCGCAGCAGCCCTTGCAGGTGCAGCAGTGAAAAGGGAAAAGAAACGAAGGCATTAATAATGGCTGTGAAAATTTAACTTTTATTATCTGTTCACTGTATACAAAACACCATTCTGCATAGTGATAACTCATTTGTTGTACAGTTGACAGTGCACATCAACAAACAAGTGTTCGAGAGGTATACACTCAATGGAAAGGGCAGTGACGGCCAGTGTACATCACGCACGAAGATCCTGCGACGCCAGCTGTATGTCTTAGGATGGAGAAGCACCTCATAGCCACTCAATATGCGAGTAATATAAATGGGATAACTAGCGTTTACCAATGAACCAAATTAAGAACAAGGATGGAGAGAGAAAGCAGAGCCTATGTATCCGATACACAGTTTCCAGAGTGGTGAAGAAGTTTTACAGAGGTGGCTGAGAAGGATCCATATTTTTTCAAACACTTCCATTTTTAAAACCGTTAAAATTTAATGATAAATAACAGAATCTCACAAATCTTTAGGGGCAAAATGCTCCACATTTATTTACATATGAAATGTGTTTAATACAGTTGTAATGGACATAGTGTATAGTAACATCTGACAGCAGCAAGACTTTTAAGGAACCAAACAATTACTACCGTGTATCATGCAGCTATCTATATATACACAATTTGTTTTAAAAAAAAGTACAAAAATTGTTTTTAGGGATACATACAAGGTATAAAATGCAAAACCAAACCAAAAATATAACTCTCACAGAGAACTATATATGGAAGGGACAGCACGGTACCTTTTTGTACGTTGTGGCAGCGTAACTAGTGACTCGAGCTACGTTTGAAATGGCTGAACTAGCTCCCGTGGGCTGTGCTGAAGCTGAAAGCCCCGACTCTACTGACACAGGCTGGTGTGTGAGCTTCGACAGCGGCGGCTGCATGTGACACTGAGCACCAGAACATTTGGCATTAGCATACAGTGCTGGGAAATACCAACTCCTGTAGCAAGGGTTAACTATTTTCTTTCAATATCCAGAAATAAAGGAAAATACATACTGCTGCATATTCGCTTCTATATAATGTTTAATAAATTACATGACATAAACATCATCATTATAAACCTATTCCTCTAATGACATCTTACTTGGTAAATCCAGAGCAGCCCAGCCCTTTTGTAACAATTTGAGCTTTGATCACAAGCACCTGATGGCCTAAAAAATCACTTCATGATACAGAGAGTTGTGCAATTATACTTTTCAAAAGTACTTTAGCATTCTAGGGGTCTGCACCCGTTCTGGTGTTGCCACCTAAAACCAGCACTGCATTTTACATATGCATTGGTGGTACTTTTTTTTTTTTTTAAAAATATATATTTTCTAAGAGAAAGTTTAAAAGCTTCCTTAGCCATTTAGAAGCACAAGTTCTTGTAAGTTAAAACCTCCCTCAGTTTGCTTCCCTTCCCCACTCCCCTCCAAGCACTGCCTTCTGAAGCACTTCCATTAGCTAAACTTTCTTTCAGAAGCATCCGAATAAGAAACAGTTTAAGAGAACCTAAGGAACTGCCCCAGCATTCAGAACTCTGTTTTAAAGAAACTTACTGGAAAAAACCAGAAACAAACCAGGAAAACCCAAATTTTCCACTAGATACCAATACAAACACATAACAAAGAGTATAAAAGTTACTTAGTTTAAATATATACAAACTCTTTTCAACTCAAATACTGCTTCAATGGTTTTGAGGGTATAGACAATGAAGTGAAGGGGACACTTTTATGCAGAATATATTGCAACAGCCTGAACAGTACTGTTAACACTATTATACCTTGAACTTTCTGTAGCAAAAATGTCATTAGTATTCCAATGTGGAGAGAGATTTCTGCGTCCCAAATAATCTGATCACTTATCAGCTGAACTCATTCTTTTTGACTTAATGAAGGCCATGCCATGTGTTCTCATGTGAGTGTTTAAGGCCGCTTCAGTTTCAAATGTCTTTGCACACACTTTGCATCTTCTGTCTGATGCCGTGCTGTCGGATGATTCGTCCTCATGGTTGGGTTTGTTTTCTTGCTGGTTATCCTCCCCAGACCCATTTTGTTTTGATACTGGCTGAGGCTCCTTCAGCTTATGTACAATGAAGAGATGTCTGGAGAGGGACACGTGAGATGTGTAGCAGAGTCCACATTCCCTGCACTGGTACGAAGAGCCATCAGATTTATGCTGAGGAATATGTTCATGGAACTGGAGAAGATTTTCTGTTGTAAAGCCACAAACAGCACACTTGTGAACTTTAAAAACATTTATCTTCAGCTTCTTCAATGGCTGAGTGATTGCACCTCGTGGAGGCCTGAATTCCAGGATGGGTTCTTCCAATTTACGCTTCGGACTAGGAACCTGAAAAGAGCCATAAATGCTGTATCATATAAGCATAAATACGCAGTTCGTCTCGTAACTATTTGTGACTTACAAACTTCAAAAACTTTCCCTTGGTAGATCCCACCACAACGTTGATAAACACAGTATTTGAAATAATACAAGCAAATATATGTTGTAGATGCTGAAAAACTAGGGGTTTTCTTTACTATAAACAGCACATAGAATTTGTGTTGTCAGCTCAGATGGAGGTACAGTGCATAGATTTGTATAAATATTTGCCAGCATAACTGCAACCAACTTACACCAGTGAGAGTTCAGTTGTATACAGAGTGTAGAGTATCAGCCTAGGAACCTCTCAGCACTACCTTCTGGAACTCCGTTTTAGTTACTTCACATCATTTCATGCTGAAATTCTATTTCACAGATTCTCTCCTGATGGTTAGTAACCAAACTAACACAGTGCCAAAGGATGAATCAACACACACAGTTTTTTAAACTGATTAAACTGATTGTGTCAGAAGAGTAACAAGGAAAATATAAAAAATGAATATTCCTCTGGATCCTGCACAGCTCAGATATGCTCCATGATGTTTATGAATACAATGCGCACAGCTGCCACATTTTCAACACTTAAGTAAGATGACAATACGTTGTGCTGAAAGAGAATTATGTAAAGGACAACAGGACATTTAAAAAAACAGATATGCTTGTGTCTCTGCTGTCAGCTTTGGACATGCCATTGCAGGTGAAATTCTTTATCATACAGAGCTCAAAACACTTAAAAGGTGCCGTTAATCTCTGCATGTAACAAGTCTTTGGACAGCGCTGTCATCTCATTTTTGCTTTCCTCCTAACCCTCATCATCAGCAGAAGAACAGAAATGAACGGTTCAGTTGGAGGGGACCTACAGTGATCATCTAGTCCAACTGCCTGACCCCTTCAGGGCTGACCAGAAGTTCAAGCCTGTTATTAAGGGCATTGTCCAAACCCTCTTAAACCCTGACAGACACCGACCACCTCTCCAGGCAGCCTGTTCAGGGTCTGACCACCCTCTGGGTAAAGAAATGCTTCCTCCCGTTCAGCCTGAACCTCCCCTGGTGCAGCTTTGAGCCATTCCCACGTGTCCTACCACTGAATGCCCGGCAAAAGAGACCGGCACCTCCCTCTCAGGCCCCCTCCTCAGGGAGCTGCAGAGAGCAATGAGGTT
This sequence comes from Psophia crepitans, assembly GCA_013399095.1. NCBI lineage: Eukaryota > Metazoa > Chordata > Aves > Gruiformes > Psophiidae > Psophia > Psophia crepitans. The sequence continues at coordinate 345,978 of VWZZ01006512.1, read as the reverse complement.
GCCCTCAGCCCCCGTTTCTCTACATGAGACCAACCCCGAGTGCTCAGCTGCTCCTCACAGGACATGCCTTCCAGCCCTGTCACCAGCTTTGTTGCCCTTCTCTGGACACATGCAAGGACTTCCACATCCTTCTCAAAATTGTGGGGCCCAGAACCACACCCAGCACTCCAGGTGAGGCTGCACCAACGCCAAGCATGGCAGGAGATCCTGCTGTATTTCAACCATCAGATTGAAAGCAGTTTCACTGTAAAATTTGTATCACATAAGCTCAAGACTGGGTATTTGGATGAAGGTCATGATGCTTCTACATAACCTGTAGCTTTTCTACAGCTACGAGAGATCTGGGTTGCAGAGGTTCTGAAAGGTGCTCTTAAAACAAACCACTACGGGGTAAGTTATATTCTCCATCATTCAGTGATCAGACCGAACAAAGTTTTTCCAAAAATATGTTCTAGTTCAAGCAGACAGAAATCCTTGCAGGAATCTTTGAGACATTTTTGGGCTCTACTTCACAGAAGATCAGACATTTATGGGATCAAAATATCTGAATCTATTTAAAGATCCCGAATGCATACCCACAAAAAAAAAATTACTCTCAGTGACAGAATGAATCTTCTAAGTGATTACCTTCGTATCTTCTTTTACTTCCCTTTCTTCCATATTGGTTGATTCAGTCATTTCTTTCACATCAGGGTCTTTAATGCCATGCATCAATTGAATATGTTTTTCCAACATCAACCGCTTGGTAAACGTACGTCTCGAATCTGGGCAGTGCCTACATGAACACACAGCAGACATGGGCACATTCAAATGCCATGCTTAACAAAAGTCAATAGTATTCTGAAGAACATAAATAGGGCTAGTAAATAAATCCAGACTAGCATACAATCTACTGAAGACAGCAACAATGTTTTTCCCATCCGTTGCACAGGGAAGTATCATAGGAAAATGAGCATAATTACAAAATAATACTAGAAATGTTTGAGCAATTAATATTCAGAGCAAACAAGAAGTTATCTTAAGGTAACATCCAAAATGGTACAAAATTTGAGTCAGAGAAAAACCTGGGAGCATCTGAGTTTGTTTCCTGGACCTCTGTGAACATCACCAAATTGTACATTCTATTAGACACCTTCCCAAGTTCTAATTTAAATTTCATGGGGAAAGCAATCACCTTCCATGTAGGATGAATGCTAGCTCCAAATGACACTTAATTCTGCGTTCAAATCCAAATACTTGATCTCCTGGGAAGTAGGAATTCCTCCTCAGCTCCCTTTCCAACCTTGCAGTAACCAGCAGAACAAACTTGTCCTTCACAATCTGTGCTTTGTCTCCCACACAGAACCAGCTTCACCACTTCTAAACTGCTCCTGTGCTTTTGGGAAGCATCTTTCTCCTGAGCTCCCATGTTGTAACGTACTGTACAGGTGTCTGGAGGAGGGATAGCCAAACCATAACTGCAGGGGAGAAGTGAAACTGCAATACTCTCTTTCTGAGTCTCTTTCCTAAGGATTTAACTTTTTAAATGCTGTTTCATTTAACTTCATCCAAAAAAAAAAAAAAAAGAGAAGAGAGTACCATAGGCATGCTGAAATGAAAGCAGAGAACCACAATTCACTTTCTGCTCGAAGGGTATGCACAAACCAGACACTTGTTACTTGTCATATACCAAGAAAAAACCCTCTAGGCTCATGTGGGTTAAGAACAAATTAAGGGTACATGAGAAACAATCTGACATGGGTTGTGTCAGGCAACGAGGTGCAGGGAGATGGGAGGTTATAAAGGGCTTTGTTGGAACACTCTGCTCTGCATGGCAGCCTCCAGTTTGCACAGCACTGCACCGTGCGGGCCTCCTGCTTTCCCTAACGGAGCAGAGACCGCGCTGCGGCAGAGAAGGGGCTGTTAGGATCCCAGCCAGAGAGCAGCGGCAGCTTGCAGCTTCCTGTTCAGAACTTCAGACCTGGTCCCACAGCGTGCAAATACATACAAAACTATGAATGAAGAGATACAGCAGGCGGTTTGTATTATACATCCTACCTGACCGACATGGATTTTTCTACTAAGTTACACACCATGTCTTCAGCCACTTACACATCGCTATGGGTTTTTAGACATTACACAATGTTTTACCTATGAGAAAAATACTACAAAAACTGGCTTTTGTACGTCACAAGAGGGGGTTGTGTATTTGAGAGACTATTGAAAACCAAGTTCAGCGCTGCAAAACTATCAGCCATGCAAACTCTCACCTCAGTCCAGTTTCAGATTTGCTTGCCAAAGCCCCTGAAAGCCAGCAGACTTTATGGACAGGCATTCTCAGCAGCCTGCTGTGTTTTACGCGTGCAGGATAGCAGTTCCGCCTGTCTCTGCATCTACATATCTGATTCATTTGAATGAATAAGACACTGGCTTTTATACAGTCAGGGAAAGAAATTCAACTAACAACTTTTTTGTTGGTTTATACTCTGTTTCTAAACAAATAAAGTAGAACTTACGAGCACGTATAAACTTTCCTAATGCCTTTGTGCTTGATACGATTGTGACGACATAAACTATGGGATGAACTGAAAGATTTGTCACATTGTCTACACGGATGTTTCTTCATTTGCTTTAAAAAAGAAGAAAAATACATTAATCAAAAAAAGGTCAGTAGAAGTAGTGCATGTGTCAAACCTTTTAATGAGAGGAAAGAAACACCACTTACCAGCATCTGTATCTTCACCTACACACCGCTCGTATGGCAACACTGCACAAGCCAGAGGACCTGGACCTCTTTCAAAGCAGTGCGGCCAGCGTGAGCTACACAAACATCTATCACCAGTTGCAAACCAGTGTCACAGACTGGGGACGAAGAGAATTTCTCCCATCAGAGAAGCAAGGAAGTGGATTATTTCTGGATCAGTAAAGGCAGTACAGTGAGAGATTCGCTTTTCCTGTAAAGTAACCTCTCCCTTCCCATCACCAAACTAGGCCTGCAGTTGCTGACTAGAGCTTATCAGGCACCTACGAGGAGGGGTGAAGAGCTCATAATAAGGACCAAAGCAAAACGTCACGGACGCTGACAGATGAACAGTGCTCAGAAAAGTCATGAAGAAATGAGAGGTGGTCTAATGCCAACTTGAGGGACATCTGTTTGGGGAATTAGGTGAGGTTTATAGTACTGTTTGTTAAGTGGGGGGAGAAAGAAAAGGACATCTATGTCATCCCAGCCAAATATGGCCACAGGAGCTCTAGTATCTGAAGAAATCACATCTGCACAACTGCAGGCTATACAAGCCCCATGAATGACATAGTCCGGTCCCCTAAGTTCCATCAGTCCCAGAACTCAGTTCAAATGGCACGTCTTAACAACAGGCGTAGCTGCAGTAAGGAAAGGGAAATATTCCCAGTCAGATTCCCACTTCCTTTCACCGGCAACTAGACTGTTCAAGCTCCTCTGTAATTTTTGCTGTTTTTGCAGTAACAAGGAAGTCGGAACAACATCTTGGAAACTAAAATGTAATCAAAGCCCTTTCCAGATTACTTTTCCAGTAATCTCAAAAACCCAGTCAGGGCCAGGATCCCACACTTATCACTCAGTATGATTCCTCCCAGAAGCAGGGTGTCCTGGGTCTGAAGAAGAAATGATTTTATTGGAACCTCCCCAAAGAATCACACGGACCCAGAGTTTGAGTGTTCCAGTCTAGGGGAGGGCTCTACTAGTCAGGTATGAGTAAAGGAACAGGCAATTTCATAGAACCAGTCAAACATCTCGAAGGAAAATCATAATCCATGGATTGCTTTTTCCTGCTCTAGCAGCAATCACAGTTTTCCTTCATAGTTTAAATAACTTTGTCTTTCCTGCACTTCCTGGGAAACTGAAAAAAAGCAAGTAATATAATTTTATTCTGCTATTCCAACTGAGGCCACTGAGCAAAAGACTTGGATCAACACTTGAAAGGATCAACCCTTCTTGACTCTGCTGGAGAATCTATCCAAGTTCTGTATCTATGTTCCAAAGCACTCGATAGCAAAGATTTGCTTCACAGAATAATGTAAAGGTTTTAGCTCACTTATTTTTACCTTCTGAGGAAGTGACAAATTTCTAAACAACAGAGATGCACAATAATCCACATGGACATTTTAATATGACAGGAGTCATTTTCTGCTGCCTAATGTTAATCAATAATAAGACTACTAACAAGCTCAAGCCATACAGAAATGCTTAAGGAACAGAAAAATATCCATCATATTTGTGCTCTGAGTGCTGAACTTTGCGTTGATGTTCATACTGTCCCTAATGGCTACATTGCTCAGGAACAGCTACAGACAAGCCAGGGGAGACCTGCAGAGGTGATGTCATTCCTGAAAAATTATCATTTACTGCAAAGTTTGGAGTGAACAGTGAAAGGTCTGTGCATGGGAAAGCGCGATGTCTGAAACGGCTGGTGGTGTAAGAGTCGCTACGGTGAGAAGAGAGACCTTTTGCTATCAAGACCAAAATCACATGGAGTGTGGGGGAAGGAAAGAAAAGCAGTTCTGAAAGGTCATTCATGCAAACATGAAGCAGCCCATTACGAAGCACGATACGGTAATTTTATTGGGGCCAGCCAACATAATGCTGTGAGAGGCCCAGTACTGCTCAACTCAGACTTCCTTTTCATGTCTGAAGGCCAATTAAAACCAAAGGAAATCAACACAGTTCGCTCTTAAATTGTTAAAGGTGAAAACCTTACCGTGTGTACACACAGTGCATATTCATTAATGCTAATGCATCAATACATTTTGCAGTGTGCTTATGATTGCAATGCTCTGGGAAGAAAAAATAAAATAAAATAGTCATATTTTAATGTTGCTGCTTCTATAAAGAAACAGCCTTGCACCATGCTGTGCAAACATACAAGCTCAACCAAGGCAGCCCACGTATCTTTGCTGAGGCCAATGCACAGAGCAGATGCATCAAGTGCTGCATCAGAAAAGCAGCAGGAGAACCGTGCTCAGTAGGACCCAGTCCCCTCAGAGCACCAGGAGAACTACCTGGGGTATGACACCACCCTCATTCTGAATTTGTTGGGAAGATTCCAGATAGGAATCCCAAATGGGATTCTGGATGCATTAGTTTCTGCAATGGCAGCCAAAACCAAAAGAACTAAAAAATCAGTTCTGTAATGAGGTGCAGGAGGACCTGTTGTACAGCATCTTGTCTTTACAGGAAGAAAGAGGATGTTCAAGTAGGTGCGCAGTAGCTGGAATTGGTAAAGCAATTCCCGCTTAGCAAAGACCCGTCCTTCCACAGAAACACCCTGACACACAAGTCCTAGGAAGCTCGCATATGTCTACCCGGCTGACCGCAGTCACACGCGATCCAGCTTCAAGCCAGCAGTTGTACAAACTTGTTAGAACTGTCCTCTGTCTGGGCTAGTAACATTTATTATTTTTTTAAAACCAGTGCTTTTAAGATCAGGCAGAGTCATGCCAAGGTGGCCACAAATCTTCCTACCCTACAGCTGGCTTACATTCAACCGGCTCAGGAAGAGCGTACAGAAAATGCGAATCTATCTGTCTGTGTAGGTATCTCCCAGTAAGGTCTGGAAACTGCACAATCTGTCCAAACAGGATCTACATGGCAATAGCTCTCCTATGAATCCAGCCTGGGATCAGCTGAGAAGGGTTACAGCTCCAGACTTTCACTCTGACCCTGCAAAAGCAGCAATTAGAAGTTTGAAACTAATCATCTTCAAATATTTTACATGACAATGGACTTTGTGAGTAGCTCCGAAATTGCTTCATTGAAGTTTTTAACATTCTCCACAGATCATTTTAGAACATTTAACCCACAACTATCATTCTTAAGAAAAAGAGGCTGTAAGTTCATTCCATTATTTATTAGACCCGTTTCACATACTTGGTTATCTTATGCTAATTTCTTGTCTCTCTACAATAAAATGTATCCATAGAAGTTCAGGTTTTGAATATAGTCATTTTGAAAGCTAACAATTACTTGAAAATTTCAAGAGGTCTGGAAGGAACACAGCAACTGGTCTTTATCACCCATTGCTCAACGGCATGGAGTCTATACGCCTCCTGTGTTATTCAAGGAACCGCTTGAATCAGGACAAAAAATAGCACCTAAGTGTAAGCAATGCAACAGGCCTTCAGGCCAGTATCTGAGTGCAACAATTACCTAACATTTCATAATAAGGGCTGTTCTTGAAGAAACACTGCACATTCTTATTAAACATCAGCGATAGGAAGATACATATTTAAAGCTAATATTTAGAAAGCATTACCAATGCGCTGCTAACCATATTTACACGCCTTCTGCCTCCGTGCTGTGGATGGGATCAGACTGGGGACCTTTCTCTAGTTCACTCGGAAGTGATGGTTTTATAAGGAGGTTGGGTTGTTTTAAGAATTGCATCAATGTAAAATGCATCTGGTCTTAAACTTACTTCTGTTTGCTGGTAAAAGCAACGAGGGGTTAATACTTGGACTAACAGGCAAAATGGAGTGGACCAACAGTTCATATGCTGCTAAAGAGACTGGTTTTGACAGAAAAGCAGACTATGATTATGTGAGTGTTACGAGATCAGGAACAAGTACTCAGCACACAGGCATGCCACAGGGACTGAAACACATTTTATGGAGTTTCTTACAGACACTACCTAGCAGGAGTGACAGGAATATGACTGCTAGGCTTCAAACTGAAGCAATTAACAGTTACTCAGTAGCTTCAACGGACAGAAATGCAAAAATGGTCTTTGAAAGCAAGTGGAGAAATCGAATGGAACCCACATGATTTCAGCTGTTTGTCTCCTTTTCATGCCCTCAAGCTGTAAAAGGAGAACCGGATAAAAGAAAATGCAGCTCTGTGAATTATAATTTGTGTGTTTCGTTCCAAGGGGGACTAGCAATGTAGTTACAGGACTCTACAAGCAGGAAGGCTGAAAGAATAGAGTGGGAGTTACTGAAGGCAAAGAGAAACATGGAAATAGTCTCCTGTCACTCAGGCTTGGGTGCTATTTGCTTGAAGTTGTCATAAGAAAATTAGAGATGACACTCAGTAGTCTGGCATTTTCAGCTTTTCTATAAGATGTTTATAAACAGAATAAAATAATTTGCACAACAGCTTTAGAGATAAGCACTGTAATTTGAAGGGACACAGAAACTCTGGAAATGTTGCTATCATTTATTATAGCATATTAGCATCCTGAAAACTACCGATTTTCACTCAGGATGATTCTTCTCCACTTAGACAAAATAAGTCTGTCTTCCCTTCCAGTTCTGCTCTTTTCCTGCAGTGCAGCACAGTACATTAGTTTAATTCCCTGCTTCCCAACCAAGGAAAGAATCAGACCATTTTCACCAGCACAGAGTGATGGGCAGAACTGGATAGCAGATGACTGCTGTGTGTCAACATTGGGCTGGAGCTTATAGAACCCCAGATGGGTTTGGTTTGGAAGGGACCTTGAAGACCATGTAGTTCCCACACCCTGCCACGGGGAGGGACAGCCCCCACCAGCCCAGGCTGCCCACAGCCCCATCCAACCTGGCCTTGGGCACTGCCAGGGAGCCAGGGGCAGCCACAGCTTCTCGGGGCACCCTGTGCCAGGGCCTCAGCACCCTCCCAGGGAAGGATTGCTGCCTCCCAGCTCAGCTCCAGCTCCCCTCCTGCAGCTTCAGGCCCCTCCCCTTGGCCTGGCTCTCCCTGCCCTGGAACCAGCCCCTCTCCAGCTTTCCTGGAGTCCCTGCAGGGACTGGAAGGTTCTTGAAGGTCCCCCTGGAGCCTTCTCTTCTCCAGGCTGAACCACCTGCTACAGCTTGCTACAGTCTGTTTCAAAGGAGCAACAGCTCGACCTTAGAGTGAGTCTGCCTTTAAATGAAATGCTGTTTGGCACTCGCTGGATCAATAAATGAACACTCCACTGCCCGAGTCTAACAGCTAATGAACTTTCAAGAGAGGGGGGGAACTGAGAAGGCACAAGAAATAAGAAACTGGATCAGATTAGATGACTTGGATGAAATACTGGAACATCACTCACTCCTTCCATCTTAAAGAAACTGTAGTACTGGATGGACAAGCCCACAATTAAGTAAGAGTGTGTGGATTTCTCCAGTGGAACCATGTAGAACATGACAAAAACTAAGCAGCCAAAGAAAGAAAGACGAAATAGATGTAGGAACAGAGAATAACAACCATGGAAGGAATTAAGGAATTATTTGCAAAAACACAACTGAATTTGGAAAAAAAAAGGACTTCATATTTCAGGTTTAAATAGCTTTTTTTGTAATTGAATATTATTTATTTACCTTTCCATGTTCTTTCCTCATGTGAGAGATGTAAACGTCTCTCTGAGTGAAGAGCCTATCACACTCCCAACATGTCCAGCCAGGATTAGCGACTTTTTTAGGCTCTGCTTTCTTGATGGGAGAAGGAGATTTCTTCTCCAACTTTTCTGTTCCATTGACGGATTTTGTGTCCTCTTTGTTGTGACTGGCTGAGTTCTGAGTTGTGGGTTTAGTACTGAGAGGCAGATTTATCCCCAGGTTTGGTGGCCCCTCAACACTTTTCAAAGTTCCATGCATAGACTACAATAAAAGAGAAAAAAAAAGTACAAAACTAATATAGACACATACAGTTGTGTTGACAAAATGCAAAGACCGTCTGAATCAAGTCTTCATTTACTTTGTCATGCTATTATCAGAACACATTAATTTAAAGAAACATGATTAAGTAAAGGCAAGGCCAAGTGTAAAGAGAAACTAGCCAACAGCACTAACAGACACCACCCATAACTAAAGAGAAGTTTTCTTCGGGGGCTAGACGCTTTCACCAGAAAAAAGAGACTTTGTAGGTTAAGTTTAAATCGACGTTTAATGGGCAGGACAAAAGGGCTCAAGAAGTACTTTATGTTAAGTTTAATTTCTTGTTTTACTTACCTAACACAGTTAGTTGAGCATCCTCATTTCAAACTACGTGACCACATTTCCAAGAAGGAAAAGTTTTTACTGACAAATTTTGATTTGGCACATTGGTAAATAAGATAAGGAAAGGCAACTCTGGAAAGATCAGGCAACTATATTGTTTAGGATACATTAATATTTTATGTTGAGGCTAAGTTAAGTCCTGTCTTACTTCATGCTGGGGCTATGAACACCCTCACTTAGGGCTACATTGCTAACAATCCTCAGAAGCAAAGGTGTGCAGGGCTGACGGGGTGCCCAGGACCAGGGACAGCTGAGAAGCGTCTAACAAGGTGTCTCAAGCACTCTTAGATAGTCATGCTTCCTCATGGCTTTATTTCTAGACTTTAAAGTAAACCATCAGTAAGAAGGGAAGAACTCTTCCACCTCGTCCTTCCCCAGTTTCAGGCGCCAGTGTCATATGCTAGTGTGATACCTGAGCCTGTCAAAAAGATGACTAATTCAGAAAGACTTGGGCTTCAGCTGCATGTCTGAGTTTCACATATGAACACAGACACAGGAGGAACAAGTCAGCAGGGTTCTGGGCCAACAAAGATGACTGCAGCCCAGACTTAACACACCGTTGAACACGGATCCCGCTATCAAGGCGTCTTTCACATCTAGAAGACCGGCCATCCCAAACACAATTATTTTTCCTACAGCTGATCTCAGAAACAAAAAAGCCATTCAACACATTCTCGATTCTGAGAATGTAAAAATACAAATCTGATACTCCAGTATAACAGTTCATTGTGAGGCTCTTTTGTGAATCCTGTGGCTTTTGGGACTACTCACTGGCTCTACAGCAAGTATCAACCTGATCCGTAGAACACGTTCTTCTATTTAACAATTTTTAAAAGAAAAGCCAGTAATTAAAAAACCCCCTAAAATGTTAATAAAAAGCAAAGCACACAGGACCAACTGACTGGCTCTAGGAACAAACTGAAGTTGTGTGCTGAAGGAGGAGGTTGCCTGTAGCGTCCCATTGCACCAGGACAAAGAAGCAGCATGAGGTAGGGAGGAAGGAGGTTCCTATACTTTCAGGCAACTGAAGACTGATCTGGAGCTTCTATCCCTGCATGCAATATATTAGTGCTCAACTTTCTGGGTGTCTTTTAAATACACCACTTGAAATTCCATTTCTTATTTGAAAACAAACAAAAAGCACCAAAGCGTAACACAGTCACAGTGATCGCAGCGCTTATCACCAGCAGAACTGAAAGCGTTACACCTCCAGTGCAGACCTTCACCACTGGTTCCTACCAGCTGTTAGAAACCCTCTTGTAGCTACCCAGTACAGGAAAATGAGACATACCTTTTGCCAACAAGAAACATTCACATCCTCAGGAACTATTCTAGGTTGTTTTTTGCAGCTTTAAATACCCTCCTTCTGAGCTTCTTTCTATCCCTTTCTGTTCTATTTCCATCCAGGTCTCTGCCTGGATGGTTTATGTCTAGCCATACCAGTTACTTTTTGTGCAGCCCCTTGTCTGGCACTCATCCTCTCCATGAGTCCTTTTCTGGTTTTATCTATACACTGTTAATGTTTTTTTCATTCCTCCTTAACTGAAGTCCAATGCATACTTTTCTACTACTATATACACATCCTGAATGCAAAAGCACTAGCAATTCTGAATAAAAGCAGTAATACTGTTACTGCATGTGTACGTTCCAATCCTCGAATTTTGTTCTCAAAAATGGCTGAATCATTTGTAGTGAAACAGGCTAAAAAAATACTAGTTGAAAGTACAAATACTGGCACGGAACACTATAGCCAAAAGAGGACCGTTTAAGGTATCTGGCATAAACATAACAAGATTCTTACAGTAAACATGAACTAGTTCAGAAACAAAGAAAACATCCACTCCTTTTATTTCTGAATGTCTTGGGTAAGTCCTTCCCAATCTCCTCCTCAAGTTTAAGACCAGCTTTAAGACCAACTGTTTTTTTCGAGACTTGTGATCTTGTTTTCAACACAACTTCAGAGACTTCTGAGGTTACAAGTGCAATAGTTGAGACTAAAATGCAAAATGATGGTTATAGCAGACAAGAAAGACGCCTGTTGTTCCACTGCTCTGCATACAGATTCTACTAAGCCTTATGTGTCACTGCAAGAGGAACCCACTGAATTAAGTGCTACCCTTCTGGACTGCAATACTGTGCAACGGTGTAAATAACCTCAACTGTTACCAGGCACCAGATCATGGTAATAAGGTCTAAGAAATTTCAACACTGCTGAAACAGATTTGGTACATTTAAAACAAGGTAACACAGTATACTTAAAATACACAGCTAACAAATTATAGCCAAGGGACTGCTGATTCTTAATAACATGATTTGCAAGGATGACAGTAAATCTTCCTCAGTTGTAAGGGTATTTATGAGATAATCCACTTTAAGATTTTTTCAAAGCATAGAACCATAGAATCATTTTGGTTGGAAAAGGCTTTTAACATCATCAAGTCCAACCATCCATGCATGTCCATGCGTGTGTTCATGTCCGTATGTGAACACACACACAAATAACCTCTGCATCTACTCAAGAAACACACCGGTTCCTACCGGTGAGTTCTGAACACCACAGGTTTGATTTTACAATGTACTCAGCATTCGCAATTCCAAACAACTGGAATAATACTTAGAATACTGTAAATAAGGCTCAATACTTATTAGGATCGGACTAACCTACTTCACTATACCCGTTATTATTTTGATAAAATGACCTGTTACATGCAATGCACTGACATAGTGGTAGTATATCAAAATCAGCATTCATATAGAAAAAATGTGATTACATCACAGACACACTGAAGACCATACAAAATGTAACATTTTAACATTTAAGAACATTATTCACAGACTACTCTTTTGGAATTATTAACATCTCTCTCTCTCAGCAGTCATCTTGTTATTCTGTGCCTTTTTACAGTATTTTCTCACAGCATACATTGCATGACAAATGCTATCTACGAACAAAACAAGAGAAGATGCCTACACACCTTGATATGATCCATCATAAGCTGTTTCTGTGCATATAGAAGAGAACAGTCTGGACACTTGAAAACAGACACCTTCTGGTTTTCAATGTGCTGATCAAAGTGGCGATAGAGCAAAGGTTGTAGAGTAAACACAGTGTCACACATAGAGCATTTATATATTATTCTAAAAACAGAAGTACAATAAACAATTTCAGTCATGTTGATGATCTGTGTGCAAGAATCACGACGTTAACTTTTTTTCTCAGCAGAGATAAGATCTGACATGCTTAAGCAATCATTTCACACTGCCTGAAAAAAGTTAAAAATCAAACTAATTCAAAACATCCCCCAAATTCAAAATACGGGAGCAGTAGAAAAATAGAAAGAAAAATCATTAAAAGTGCAAACAAGAAGCAGAAAACAAGAGCATACGCCAGTTACATATGTAACACCATCTGCTTAGGATACTCTGAAAGGCAAATGTCTTTAGTTCTACTGTGAGTTCAGAAACTGGAGGACAACATACCTGTTTCAGGTTGCAAAGGCAATATGTTTCAAGGGAGGGAATGATTCCATCCTAACTGGTAATATACTTCAAGATAAATATATTTTTGGCAAAGTATATGGCTTTGAACCTCCTGAATGCCAAGCTTGGACTCTGTTAATGCTCTGAAGCTGAAACTTCACAGGATGATACTTCTCTGTTTTGCAATTACAAGTCTTTAAGAATCTGTCGAAGCAATGTAGAGACACCACCAAAACCACAACTTCCTCTCTCAGAGCATGTGCAACTTGGAAATTAGCTACCTAAATCTCCCACTCTGACAGACAACATTCCAACTAAAATTGTAACAAAAGCTATTTATGTTTCAGTAGCTGCGCAACTGGTGAAGCAATGCATCTAATATAATTTCAAAAGTGCTTTAGGAATAGATATATACTAATTAACAAAGAACTAGGTGAGTACTGGACACTAAAAGCCTAGTCCCTGAAAATGAATGACAGCCAAAATTCCTCGTCAAGTGTCTGTGCAACAGACAAAAACCACAGGGAAAGCAGAGGCATAATCCTCTGGTCTAAACGCTGCAACAACTACTACGTGACAATAGTGTGAAGCTGGTTTCATGCCGCTGATGATTTTACAATGAAAAGTAGAGTTTAAATTGCACTCTAGGTAATTATTTGATATTTTGCTTGTTGGTTTTGCTGGCAACCTGGAGGTGAGCCCCAAGATTAGCCATTCACACTGCAGGCCTTCAGTGTATCTATTTATAAATAGTAAGTAACTCTAGAAACTTCATACCTTTTTTTAACTTGGAAAACAAATGAAACAACACATGAAAGAAAAGTAACAGAGAGATTTGCCACAGAACAGGTTGCCCAGGGAGGTGGTGGAGTCACCATTCCTGCAGGTATTTAAGGAAAGGTTAGATGCGGCACTGAAGCACAAGGTTTAGTGGTTAATAGGTGGGGGGGGGGTCGGTTGGACTAGGTGATCCTTGAGGTCTCTTCCAACCTTAATGATTCGATTCTATTCTATTCTATTAGCCATGACACATATGCCAAGGTAAATTTATTATTCATCCTCTGACGACTTAGTGTACCGCTACTGTGCCACTTTCTGCGGTGAACCCTCTGCACAGGACCACATACCCTGTCAGTGTCACCTGGCGAGCACCCAGCACTTCGAATGGCAGACCCCTCCCCAGCCTCTGACCCCCCAGTACTGTCCATAAAAGCTTCCTTAAATGTCATTCAAAACAAGTATTTTAGTTTTTCACATTATTACTGATCTATATCCCTTCAGAATCCTAACTTCTCCGACAATTCCCATGCAAAAGGTGTTAAAGAGCTTGCCAGAAATAAGAAATGCTTTTTGATATTAATTGGTAGGAAAGAAACCCCTGGTTCCAAAAATGTGGTTTCACCTCATGTACCTCACACCGATGTAAGCCCACATATCTTAGTACTACTTTTAACTGAGATCGTAAGAGACAACTTCTGGGGGAAAAAAGCCACTGGATCCCCACCCCAGTCGAACTGAGCACAGAGAACAAGGGCGAGCGTACACCTGCCCCAGGCACAGCACTCCTGCAGGCATGCTCTGTGGGATGCACTGCTCGGGCGCCAAGGGGTACAAAGAGCCAAAGGATTCACCGAGCAAGGGATCGTTTCCCTTGGCCACACACACAGAGCTACTAGACACCAACGCACGCTCTTCCATCTTGGTCCCACCTCAGCAGAAAGCAGCGATTTTACTGTCAGCCCTCTTCACGCCAAGAAAAAACCCCAGTTTCCTCAGAAAAGTACTTGCTGCAGTTCTGCAGTGAATCTGCTTGTAATGTCGCAAGCTGGAGAGCTGGTACCAAGCACACACGTTAATCCTGGGGCACCAAATATTCTCCTTCTGTTCCTTATGTTCTGTCTCTTAGCACCCCGCCCTGTATCTCCATCAGCAACCTTGTCCAGAAGTCAGGGAGCACCAGACCCCACCACTAAGCGGGCGCACAAGCTGAGGCACAGGACTATCAGAGCCCTGTCCCTGGCAGGGGGATTTTCACCCTTCTGCCTGGCTGCTCGCACAGCGCTGCTAACATCCAGAACCCCGGCATTCCGGTGCCTGTTGCCAAGCAGTCGATCCCATGGCTAGGTGCTAAAGAGACACAAGCAACGTTACATTGTCCCAGGTTAGCAAGATGCACATAAAGACTGGCAGAATTAAAAATAATTCTCTGATTATTTCATGATGTATATTTCTATTAGAACTGTATCTTGCAAATAAAATTAGAAAACCTGCTTTATAATCTGTGGTGAAACTAGCCAGCGATCTCAGCTGGAACAATTTCAGGTCTGTAGTATATAAATTTATCATCATGGGCTTACATAATTTAATCAAATAAACTATGATCTATTATATGCTTCAGATTTTTATAGTATCTAAAGTAAGGAACAGAAGACTACAGAATGGCTGAGGTTGGAAAGGAGCTCTTGAGGCAATCTGGCCCAAGCCCTGTTGACGCAGGGTTAGCCAGAGCAGGCTGCCCAGGACCGTTCCGAATGTCTCTGCAGACTGAGCCCCCACAGCCCCTGGGCAGCCTGTTCCAGCGTCTGACCACCCTCACAGCAAAAAAAGTGACTTCTTGTGTTCTGGTGGAAATTCATGTGTTTCAGTTTGTGCCCACGGCCCCTTGTCCTGCCTTTGGGCACCATGGGCGACAGCCTGGCTCATCTCCTTTGTGCCTTCCCATATGGTATTCATAGACACGCATAAGGTGTTCCTGAGCCCTCTCCTCCCCAGGCTGAACACTCCCAGCTCCCTCAGCCTCTCCTCACGAGAGATGCTCCAGTCCCTTACTCACCTTAGCGTCCCTTTGCTGGGCTTGCCCCAGTACGCGTGTGCCCGTCGCACTGGGGACACAGCGCCAGGCCCAGCACGGATCACCCGACCTGCTGGCAGGCCTCTTCCCAGCCCTCAGCGACCACAGCCCTGTGTGACGCAGCACTCACGAGCACTGACGGGACAGCGTGGAGCTGCTACAAGAAATCTGACATCCTTCTAAATCTGTCACGTAAAAATTGCATTCTCTCGGGAAACCCTGAGAGCTGAATACATGTATTTTCTATGTAAACTAAAAGACTTTACTCTGCTTTCACAGAAGAACAAGAGCTGTCTGGTAGAGGTCAAAATTTCAGACAGGTCTCTGGGAAAAGACTGTACTTGGTTACATTCACACCAACATACCTATCGTATGAGTCGTGGCTACGCTCACTTCCAGTACGTCCTTCAGTCACATCGAAAGGGTGATTTTTCAGGCCTGAACACATGCAGCTGAGTATGCTGGTCTGTTGTGTAACTGAAGCTGTCAGTAACATCGAACAGCTCAAACCCCCTGTCCACAGCTTACAGGCAGTTATGGGTACTCAGGGGTAACTTACAGCCACCTGGTTCACCAGACACGTGGGTAAGGCAGGCGGTCCAGCAATCGCCCGCCGGGGTGTCACCCCGTAACTCCCCCTGCGCCCCGGCACACTACGAACCAGCCATGGTACGTGCGCTTTATCACTCTTCCAAAGTCCGGTTAACAAATTCATGTGTTATCTTAAATACAGTTGTTCTCTCACAGGAAAATGCTTTTGTGTCACATAAAATACGTTTAGCATTTTGAAAGCTTCTGCACCAGAGTACAGTATTTCTCCATCCCATATTTTTTTTCTTTAAAAAATGGTACATGTAGGATAATATACTTTGTACCAATAGTACAGCATATATCCATAATCTGTCTTGATAAACAAGAATTGCTCCAATATCCAAAAAGAGATCAGCCATGAAATATATCTTAGTGCCATTCCTAGGAAGTTACACTGTTTACTGAAAAAAGAAAATCACATATAAGCTTTGGTTTCCCATAAAAACCACATGGCAGCTTAGGTATGCTATAGGAGAGAGCTTCATGCAGTGGAAAGACAAGACAGCCATCCATCCCGCCGTATTAAAATAATCTAATTTCATCCCACTGAGAATCACCGCACATAAACTTCATTTTTCATACAGCACATAGTTTACTGTATCTGTTCTGAAACAACCATTTGTAATGTAATTGTAAATCACACGGTTCCAGTAAATGCCAGAGGCACACGGCCATTTACCCAGCGAGCCCAGTTCCTGTAAACACAGACGTGGGAACCAGCGAAGAGTCCCCCAGGCCCCCAGGAGTGGCCTCAGCCACTTCCAGGACAGAAGTAACGAATCTTGCCCGGCTACCCTGACGAGCTGACACCCTGGGCCTCACGACGCCCAGAGGAACACCTCGAAGCCAGGCTCCTCGGCCACGCAGAGTTCCCCACCTGCCTACCTGCTGAGGTGTGGAACTCACGTTCAAGGGTCAGATGCCTTTTATACACTCAACGAAAAGTCAAAAGCTTCACACTTCCAAACACCAAAGGCTACTGTACCCTTCTTTCCATTTATTTTAAAATTTTTACTTCAGAAGAACAAAAACGTAACTGAGCTTATGTAGTTGTACCTACAGTGTCATACGACCACATCACGCTCCTCCTTTTCAGTAATGAATTTGCTGAACTTTCAAAATGCATGCCAGCCACGTGGGGCAGCTGCCAGGTTACACGGCAGACAAACCAGCAGCAGCAGCCTGTTCCAACACGAATGAGCTTCCTCAAACACGACAGTGTGTGTCAGCTCTGCTCAGCGCTGGTGAGGCTGGAGCACTGAGCACAGTCCTGGTCCCCACCACTCAACACATGGACAGACAGGAGAGGGCCCAAAGGAGGGCCATGACGACAATCATGGCTGGATGACCATAGCCTGGAGAACCTGCCTGACAAGTAAGGATTGAAGGAGCTGGGTTTCTTCTCCCTGGCGAAGGCTCAGGGAGACCTCATCATTGTGCTCCAGAACTTAAAGGGTGGCTACAAAGAGGACAGAGGGTCTCTCTTTACAAGGAGCCACATGGAGAGGACAAGGGGCAATGGGTACAAGATGCACCAGGAGAGGTTTCATCTTGATACAAGAAAGGAATTTTTTACAGTGAGAACAATCATTCACTGGAACAAGCTCCCTGGGGAAGTAAGGAGTCCCAGTCACTGGAGGCTTTCAAGAGGTGGTTGGACAGGGTGCTAGGTAACCTCATCTCGGCCTCCCTTCCCATGAAAGGCTGGACCCAACAATCTTTCCAAGTCCCTTCCAACCTGGGCTGTTCTGTGATTTTAACACAGAACATTACAGCAGACAAACCAGAATTTGAGCAATGTCACAAACATTCAATGTCAACTTGACCAAGATATGTGAGAAATATCCTCAAAAACCAACTAACTGAAACAACAAAAACATTTTCTTTTTAAATTGCTACTGAGCAGCAGAAATACGAGTAGTTAACGCTGAGGGAAACCACAGGTCCTGATAGCTTGATCTAGATCTTAATAAATGGTGAAACAGCAGCCAACATGAGCATCTTCAGTGTTGGAAGCAACACCACACTACCTACAGATGCTTCTGAAATGGAAACAAAGACCTCCTGCAAAGCCTGGGAAAACCCTGCGAGTCACTCTGCATGCATTTAACACAGCATCTTGAATAAAATGGACAAATTTAAAGAAAACATCACTCCTTGAGAGGAGCACTCAACTACGAATTCTGTGATTACAACAATACTTCATAAAATTTTAGTCTTCTTATAATCAAAATAAATTCATAAAAGAATTATAAGCACATGTATATGAAAACTTAACAAAAATACTTAATTCACAAAGCTGATCAGAAACAGTTCAGCAGATCCAAACACAATTCAAGAAATCTTCTGCACTTTTCAGATGTGAAGTATCTTACACAAATGGTGATCTTAACCTTTTGGTTTTCTCTTATGAAACTAATTGGAATCTGAAACAAGTTTTAGATTAAATGTTGGTATTTCAAAGCCTCTCACTGACGATACCATCCTGAATTAAAACAAGGTATCATTAGTCACTGGGAGGAAATGTCTTAATTTGGTATCAGACACAGTAAGTTTGTTGTCATTTTACTTTAATGTAGGCTTAAACATCCTAAAGAATAAGACTCCTGTTAGTATGTTAGAAGAAACCGCAGTAAACCAAATTCTTCTGAAATCTGGTTATTACATTACATGGTACCTTGTTTTTTCTCATCTGCCTTCTATTTTCTTGAGTCTGCAAGTTGTTAAAATGCACTAGTGTGCTCTGCACACTGCAGAGAAACAACATGGAGTGAAATGCTTGAATGCTTACTCTCAGCACTGCACTCGTACCAACAGAGGAGAAGGAAGACAGAAGTCCTGCAATGAAAAGGCATGAGGCTAAGACCGATGAGAACTGAAGCCCGATTTTCCACATGCATTGGCACCTGCAGCTGCCACTGGCTTCAGTGGAGGCCTTGACTGTTCAACATCTTCAAAACAAAGACCCTGAAGCCAAGTCCCTACTTGTGCCCTGTGCCATCATCTTCAGGAAACCACCATTTATGCACAACTTTCCTAGCTACAGAATGGAATCAGTTCTGCTTTAATCCAGAAAAAAAGAGACTACGTATTGGAAAAAAGCTTAGATAAACGGCTCTATAAAGGCATCTATTTTGATTTGGAGGGGTAAGGCTGGAAGAGGTTACAGGCTGCCACCTCTCGCTTAGTAACACACAACAACTGCTGTCCTCGAGGCTTGACTGTCTTAGGGAAGCAAAAACCTAGCTCACCACTCCCAAAAACTACAGCTTTCATGAAGAAAAATCTAGTAGACAGAAAGAGTAGAACAGATCGTGCAGGAAAAACACCGCCCCACAGGCGAGCGGCTGCCTGACCAAAAGAACAGGGCATCACAGGCGGCTGTAGCCAGCGAGAAGTGCCCGAGGTCGGCCCAGACGCAACAGCTGCCACTTCTAACTCATCCCTTTCAAGTACGCACCCTGACCCCTGTGAACTGACAGAACCCATTTTCCGACTTCACCCAGATGACCATCTGTGAGCATGTAACAGGAAAAAAATCAATTCACTTTTCCCCACCTTTTAAACCAAGAGCTATGGAAATTATTGTATAAGCCCTGGTGAGTCTCAGTAGTTCTTTTTCGGAATCACGCGATCTTAATTCACAGTAAAAATGCAGATGAGCTAAGCAGATTAAAAAGTAAGAATAAGCAACACATTAGCTGCCTGACCGAATCTAATTACTATATTACTCTCTTGCAGTGTGGAGTATTTCAGGAACTGCTGTTGCTGCATTCATGGAAATTTAACCTTTGCCAAGTAAACTGCCAGCTGAAAACTCAGGAAAACATTACAAACTCCACACGTTACCAACAGGATGACAGTCTACTGACTGTACAGTACGTGACATTCAAGATTATAAGCACAGGGCAGAATGCAATTTCACAAGTTACTAAAATGCAGGCAAAGTGCAGTAGAAGATTAATTTTGCTTACTTTGGTTCGCCTATCTTGATACCCGGGTGTTGTGTATAGGCATGGGAGTGTGTACTGGGAGCAGATTTAAATGCCATGGGACAGATAGGACACTTGTAAAAGACTTCACAGTGAGAACCTTGAATATGAGACTTGAGTGCCGCCACGTCAGAGTAAACAACATTGCAATGCACGCAGCTGCAAAAAGAGTGGAAAAGAGTCAGTTCAGCCTAGCCCAAAGCAGTACTGAAAGAAATGGAATAAACACTGATTTTCAAGCAAGTGGAAGAGGTAAATATATACACACAACCAGATAAATCTACGTTATTCTGTCCATTTCAATAACCCAGTAAGAATCAACATAAACAGAGACTGGCATATCAGAAAGTAAGAAAAAAGAAATTTCCCAAATTTAATCTGAAAATCTGAGACGTGAAGTCAGAACATAGTTTTACAGCATTACAACAAAACCAATGGAAGGCTTGACAGAAGAATATTCTATTGATTGTAAAAAGAATGCTTAAATTCTCTGCAAATTTGTAAAGAGTTTTTACAAAATGCATTTTTATCACATGCAGTGGATTGTATAAGGCATCAATTTAGAAACTACCACCAAAATGGAAAACCAGTAAGGAAAATATTTTCACCATTTCCCTTGTTTAGATTTAACGAAGACAAACTGGTAATGATTTTCTGTACAGGTAATCAAATCAGCGCTAGGATTTAAAAACAAAGGAAGAGTAATTTAAACGCAGGACAACTAAACCGAATCTCTACAATCAGATCAATCTGTCAGAGTGGAATTCTGAAAGTATTTTGCAAAAACATACTTCTGCTGTGTTGAAAATTTGTGACCTTTCCGCATCTATTCTAAAAGAAAATGATTAAAAAATTGAAGTAATATTAGTACATAAGAATTTCCATCCACAATGGTCCCTTTTAGTGCCATACATCTCCAGGACTAAATGCTACCAAGTAAGCCCAAGAACATACTGCAATAAGCAATTACAACCCAACCTGTCAAATGAACACATTTCTTACTGACCAGTATTTTGCAGTAGGAGTTTTACAATTTAAAGTTAGAAGGCCTCTACGCTTCCAAAATCTTAATTTTGGCATCTATCACGGCCATACGATTGTTGTCATATAAATGTCAGATCATTTTCTGATACTGTTCTAATGCCCTGATGATAGCAATAAAGCAGGAAATAAAGTTATACATAGCATTCAAGAATCCCATTTTCCTTTTAAAATGTATCACCTTTGCATTTTATGAAATGTCATCCTTTCTCTTCTGAGCATTTAATTTACATTCCTGTTACTATTAATCAAGTTTGTATCTATCCCAGCTCCGCCTACCAATGCATTGTCTAACATAAATGGTCCCTGCCTTTTTTTGCTCTGTTCAGATCTTTGCTTATACAGAGATGCGTATTTCTTCGTGGCGGTACAAAGCAGGATCCTCTCATGAACAGATCTACCCCTAAGGTGTCACCTCAAGGGAGCTGGGTCGCATCTCTTACCTTCCCATCCCATCCTGTCTGGACTTTAGTGATGTGACATAATAAACAATCCTCATCATCCACCGCTGTATATTAAAACAGTTCTTAAGGATCAAGCTTTCCTTATGTGGACTGCTATAACAGCTTGCTTGCTTTCAACTTGGAAGGATGCAATTAAACTTAAGGTTGAAATTTTCACCCAATTTAGTTCAGACAACCAGCCTAAACTGCTGACATTACACTGAACTCCCATGCAGAGGTCCTTTGGAAAGGCAGGACAGGTTATGCTGTTCCTCAAACGAATGCACCATGGTGATAAGATGCAGAAGAGTCTAAGAAGGAAGACATTAACTTTCCCAGACACTGCTTTTCTTTGCCTAGATAGTTTTGGTTTAGTCTCACCATATACAGAAATTCTGACTTCGTGTGACATGAGATGTTTATGATACATCTTCAAAAGTTTAATAACTTTAGTTTAGATTCACAGTGAAGGATTTGTGAGTCTTCTGGTGTTACTGGTGCAGTCCCTGAAGATGATTCCACGTACAAACCCAAGCGACACAGGCTAGCGGGAAGGAAAGTAGAATGGAGGTAGCAGACGTAAGAAATTTAGGACAAGACAGACTACTGCTTGGGAAAAAGAAGAAAAGTGAAGAATGCAGAGAAATGCAAAGACCTGAGAGTTGTGTCAGGCCACGGATTTGATCTGAAAACACTGCCACAGCAGCTGGCCTGGCGCAGTAAAAATGCTTTCTTCCCTTAGTGGAGGATTTCACAGCCATCCCAGTAAATGAAGTTCTGAGAAGCTGCCTACTGGTACGACTTTACACCACTCTTCTCCAGTCAGACAGGACAAAGTGGAAATGTTTTAGGAGTGCTCAGCAAAGCTCAGCTGTACACATTACTCTTCTGATCTCTTGCTGTGCTGCCTGCCATTCAGTGCCAGTAAAATTCTAAGATAAAACAATTTTTCAAGCCTTTCAAAACTTAACATTTCCACAAAATGCCTCTGATCACCATTTTCTCAGTGAGCTGCCATTACAGAGAAACATAAGAATAAAAGGGAAATGGAAGAGTAACAAAGAAGAACCAAAAGACTGGACTGTTTGAACGAGAAAGGTAATTTTCAGGCGACGTAAAGCTGAGGCATCTTGACTTCCCACAGGAAAGAGAGCAAGCAGGCAGGTGCAGTATGCCCATCAGTATCTCAATAATAAATTCTGGCAGTAAATACTGAAAATGATTGTTCTACCAGTGAGAACAATCTAAAATTCCATGTTTTGAAAAAACTCAGTTTTTTTTTTAAGAAACTGAAATTAAGAAAATACATCCGAATTCTCTAGACCTTATAAACTGTGAAGTCCTGAATCTGACATTTCATGGCTGGATGAGATTAGCTAATATTCTGATCTAATAACATACAAAAGTGGATGCCCAAAACAAAGCAGAATCCTAATGTGGTAGTTATTCCAAAATTTGTAGTACTAATAGCATTGTTGCCATGACAACCTTAAACCCATGAAGCTGTATTCTACACACAATGCTTATGAAAATGAAAAATTACTTCTAAAAGCATAAATTATACATAAATTGACAACAAAAGTAATCATTATACTGACCGAAAACCAACTCTTCGGGTATAATGCAGGCAGTTCTTAGTGACATGAGTCTGGAAGTGGACAGATCTGCAGATTGCTCCACATTCAGGACACGTGTATGGAGATTTATGCTGATGAATTCTCTGGTGTGATGCAAAACTGCACTGGTTAGGAAGCAGCATCTGGCAGATATTGCATGTCTTCTAAACGATAAACCAAAATAGATGAAACAAAAGGTTTGGTTCAGCTATACATAACATCTTGTGTCAAACACTGTAATATAGCAAATCAAAGGTTAAATGCTATGACCGTGATGTGAACCGAAAGAAGTAGGCAAGTACTGACTACTCTCGTAGGGCAGAGGCAGCAGGTACTGACGCCCGGACACGCTGGCATTCTGACACAACAAAGCGCTCTCATATACCACTGGCCATGGGAGATGCACCTTGGTTTCCAAAAATTTTACTTGGGTGCCTCACAAGATTACCTTAGCGGTCCAAGGGGCCTAAATACAACTTGAGAATCAAAGCTTATGGTTTCAACTCAGTGCACCACATAAAGCAAAAGAACCCAAACTCAACAAATATACTAGCTTAATTTCCTTTGATCTTTGCTCCTGATGAATTCTTATGGTAACATCCATAATACCAATTAAATGTAGTATTATCGGGCACGAAGCACACAGATAATTTCAAAATATATTTCTCAGGCTAGACTACATCATCTGCATTATATCAACACACTGTGCATCTGAGTAAAGTCTAGAGATACATGAAATATTTACAAAGCTCTTCTTTGCAGGGCAATCTTTCTACATGCAGGAGTAACTTACTATCTTTTTTCTTGTGTTTTGTTACACAGAAATAATTGAACATTTTTCAACTGTGCATTGACCATATGCCAAATCAGAAATGTGAAGTTCTTTGGGTGCTTTGTGCCATTTTGGGGATGAAATGCAAATGATGCAACCCAGTTGTGAACAGGACCCACTTCTGCTCACAGTTGCTTTCCATCACTGGAGGGCACAAAGAGCTAAACCTGTAAAAGCATTCCAGAAAATGTTTAATTTGTGGTAATATATCTCTAAAATCTCCAAACAGATAGCTGACATCCTGCATGGAGCTATGCTTCTATCCAACCTGGATCATGGAAGCTGCTTCACTGACTTCAACAGAAACACTCCTGGTCTCAAAGTCAGGTACAAATACCTGGCTTTGCAGAACAGGACTTCAACTCCACGTCATTTCGTAAGACTTTGCTTTGTAAGGCTTTTCAAACGGTTATTATTATTTCTTATGACTTGGGACCTATGAATCTCACCAGTGACTTATAAAGATCTAAAACCACAAGCAAGACTCCTTCATGACATGGATATTTTTTAACATGAAATTTGCATATTTTTACAAATGTTATCCATTGCAGATGCAGGGACGGGTACAGTTTGCAAGAATACAGAACAAAGCAAGACCTTGAGAGCTGCATGTTGTACGATGTACTAACGTACGTATGAAGAAATCCTGAAATAAATAATTAAGTAATAGTTTCTTACTAAAAGACAGGTGCTTCATAAAAAGTCACCCCCTTCTTCCAATGTAGGCAACCCCCCTTTAAATCTCTTTTAAAAAACAAAATCCAGATCAGAGAATAGCAGAATCAGAGCTATCACTGTAGGAGAAATAGTGCAATGCTACAAACAGCTTTCATAGGAGTCTGAAGACCCTAACACCAAAGACAGAAGGAAAAAGCTTTCACAGTCACTGCAAAAAAGGATTTTTTTTTCAAATAGAACACTGTTTAATATCAAGGTCTAAAGTAACTTAATTGCCTTGGCATTTTTACAGTATTACTGCTATTCTAAGAACAAGTATATTTTTGCATTACAATCTGTACACTCCTTTTTTATTTTTTTCCAAAATAGCTTAATCTAAACGCTTTTTTGAGGGTGCATGCAAGTACTCTGACTCTTTTTAAAACCAGTAATTTTAAGTAGAAACATTAACATGACACATCTTGTGGTCACACACACACAGAAGCAAGAAGTGTATTTTCATACAGTTCACTGTTAATGTTTACTGTGTGAACATAGTGGCCTGGTATGTTTGAACACCGTCTCCATCCAAACACAGTTCTCAAACACCCCGACTACGGCAAGATGGCAAAATGCAAAACATTAAAATAGAGGAAGTTAAGCAAAGAAAATTTACCATTACTCAAATGCAGGTTCAATACTAGCACTACCACCAGCCTAGAAGGTTAGTAGACAGCAGGGATACATGTACTACCCTTGCGGAATGCTTTGCCTGAGGTTAACTATTTGTGGGGATTTGGAACACCAGCCTAATCAGAGCCTTTGTGACACAGTAGGGCTGACACTGTGTTCACTTAGAAATATTTCACTCTGAAATGCCAAATATTTGTCCCCAATTGACCAAACAGCTGTGGCAGATCCACTGACTCAAGCCTTCCACCACTGAACTGGTTTGGGATGTTAACTCTGTCTTCTGCTCAGGCTTTGAGCAAAATCCTAACTGCAACTCTACTTAAAATGTGCTTGTCAGTACCACTCCTAAAACCTATCTCTTGCCATTTGTGTATTAATAAGCAGCTGGAGTATTACTTGACTACGTAAGAAACAGCAAAACAGAACTTCTTATTCCAAGAACTGACACATAAGGGAGTGTCATATTGTTCCAAAGCCTTTTGTGTGCAGCACTCCCAAAGGAGCCCTGGGTGCTACGCCACAGAAGAGCCATACATCAGTCCAACCCCAACGAGGCGTATCTCTGATTTCGCAACAAGCAGCCTGCAAGATTCATCTGTAATGCTAGGAACTCCGAGGGA
The DNA here is from genome assembly GCA_013399095.1 of Psophia crepitans. NCBI lineage: Eukaryota > Metazoa > Chordata > Aves > Gruiformes > Psophiidae > Psophia > Psophia crepitans. The sequence continues at coordinate 320,195 of VWZZ01006512.1, read as the reverse complement.
CACAAAATGCCAATAGTCCTGTCTGTTAAGGACACTGGTTTGCTATTTTAATGAGTACAGTAAAAAGTTTAATTGTAACTGATTAAGGTAGAGCAAGAAGAACCTACGGTGAAAATCTGAAATTCAGCATGTTTGCTTACCATTTTATTTTGGGCTTAAGGTGGCATTAACTTCCAGTTCTCTCATTCCAACCCACACCAAAATAAAACACAGTTTGTGAAAATCATCACCTGCCTGCATTTAAAGTCAAAGGTTCAGAAAAAAAAAGGGTTAGAAGAAAAAATGGTGGAGGTGGAAAATAAAGATACACAAGAACTATGAGTATGAAGGGAAATGAGCTATGCAGTTTCCACAGAAGCTATACACTTATATCTGTACATAAGACGAACATTAGCATTGATTAGCTCAGGTTTGCTCCTTTATTTTCCCCCCAGTCACTAGATGAGGGTTTCACTCTGCCAGGAAACCTGTCAGCGAGTGGTCCCATTCCCTTTAACAGGAATATTAATGGAAATAAAATATTATAGAAAGGTAACAACTTTATAGGGAACATCCTTTAATTGCGAGGATTGTTTCACTATTGCTTATTTTAAAAGAAACATTCTACGTTCATAGCAGGAGTTTATAAAGAAGTATCAGCTACTTATTGCTTAGACTCACTGAAAACAGAAAACAGTATACAATTTCCATTTCGAGAGCAATTAGCTGGGCACTAGAAAGAATGGTAAACTGCAAAGAACTTTTTTCCTATTATTTGTTTGCAAAATCCAAGCATTTATTTTTATTCTTTCTTCCTTCGTAAGTTAAAATATCAATTTCGTCTAACTTTCCTGTCTCCTTCCCCCCACAGTAATGGTAGTTTTACACCAAAAAGCCCATGCCAAGTACTAAGAAGGAAAACAGAAGTCGGAGTATTTCTTGTCCAAGCTTTTCAAGTGGTACTATGTAACAGAAAAGTACAAAAACATTTATTAGTAAGTGCCTAGACACAGTCTTTCTTCAGCAAACACTACTCTTGCAGCAATGCTTGGGACAAAAAACGGACAAAAGATAACCAAAAGAAAGCAGGATGGATTGCTCTCACTAATGCAGCTGCTCAGTTAAACAGCTTCCGCGCTGGGCATTTCAGTACACCCGCAACGCTACTGTATGTAATAAAACACAACGTAAGGCAAACCAGCACAGACTTGAAAACTGCTGCTTGATATACGGAAAGGAAAGAGAGCAGGTTTCTCCCGTGACAGGGAGCAGGTTTCCACCAAGACACACAAACACACTGACAGGCAGTGCCGACTGCCTTCTGCTCCTTCTCGAGCTCTCCCCCCTGAACAGCAGTGTCTGTGTACCCACACCTATCTTCCCACACACCTGCACTCATACTCTGACATTCTATGAAGCTGTCAGTTGCTTCCCTGCAGTAAATCACCAGGGTAAGCACTATCTAATACGACATGCAGAGAGAGCAAACTTGGCAGCAACAGGGCAAAAGCACCAGGCAGAGGTAGCGGGAAAGGGGAAAAGGAGTTTCTAAAGAACTGTTTAGTTTACCTCTCCATACAAAAAGAGGCCCCCACAGAAAGTGAGCACATCAACTTATTTTATCTTTTTCTTCTCTATTTTTTCATTTTATCCTTACCTCATCCTCCCAACCTATTCCCTGTATGTTTGTCTGTCTCTCATCCACTTGCTTTATCTCGGTGCCTTCTTAATTGCTTGATTTTATACTATCAAGAACAACAGTTTTCACAAGGACTACTGGATCTTATATCAATGATAACCGATGGACCTCTTAGGGAAAGGAAGACAGATACCATCACTAAGCACCAGCAAAGGAGTTAGCTAAAAAACAATTACTACGTAACTCAAGAGCTAGTGCAGAATACACTCGTGGTGAGCCGTTAGACACTGTCCAAAACTGCAGCAAGATCTAAGGACGGAATACATTCTGCTAACTTCTTTCTGACAAGAAGCTTAAACAAACTGGCTGTCGGTAGGCACAGCTGTGGCATTTTACAAACAGACATTCCCTCACATGGCATTTCACTGTGAATCCAGGCAATTTCAGCCCAAGTCCGCTAGCTAGTTAGTAAGGAAGGAGCTGAGGCAGACCCATACAGTCCATGTAGTCACGGTTATTTCCACATTCAAATCTCTTCATGTTACTGTCTGTAGTGGCTGGCACAGTGGAACTGCTTTATGGCCACAGAACAGGTCTGATGTTTAGTAAATAGATTCCAACAGGAACCTGTCTGCGCTTCTATGACTAGTGCATTTTATCCTAACCACGGGACTTAAAAACCTTTCTCCTGCACGCTGCTGTGCAATTCCCAGGAATATTCCTGGGGCATTTGTGTCTCAGCAGTCTGAGCGTGTTTTCAGGTTTTCAGCTTCCCACATAGCAAGAAGCTGCAACGCCAAGTTCAGCTGAATGCTTTGAAACATACCAGAATCCCTTTTAATTGGCACACCCCAACAGAAATCCAACTGTATCACTTAACTAACCCTCTTAACTCATAGGATTATAAAATACATCGCACACTGATAAATATTAACTTTTATTGAATGACGTGTTTCTTTCAGATTAGCCCACATACATTAGTAAAGAATTTAAAAATGGTTTGTATGTTTAACTCATTAGCATCCTAAGAGGAAAGGAAAACCAACACAAATAAACAACTGGCCACACAGCAAGAAATGCACGCCAGTGCAGACCACTTCTCACTCCTGTTTAAGAGAGACCTGAAGGAAACAGCATGCATGCCCTTTCCATAGAACCAGTGTGCCATTTATTCATCGCCTGCAGTCCCTGTAGATAAGAGGAATGCCTAGCTCACTTACGGTGCTATATAACAAAACCTGAAGACAAACCAAGAATGAATCACTTAGATGTATCACTCAGATTGAATAGGCAGGCTGTTAATGAGGGTGCCAATTAAGTGGATTCCACGGAATACTCAAATTCCAAAGCACAGAACGAATCATTAACAATTCTTAGTAAAGACCATTATTAATTTCGGCATTATAATGTTCAGCTGTAAGAAAGCCAATGCTAAATTTTAGTAAAACTACGCGGTGTAAATTTCAGACTTCAGGGCCTAAAAAAATTTTAAGAAAACTCTTATTTAAAAACATTGACATTCACTACGTAAGTGCTTGCAAGATTTCTTGTGGTTTTTCATTTACACTTTTAATTACGGAGGTTCCGATAGTTAACTGCTAAATGAAAGTTAAAGCATATCCAAAGTCTCCTAGACTTATAGATCAAACATTGGAATTTAAACGTATGATACTCTACTTGTCCACTTGTGTCTGCAGCCTGCTGGAAATGAGTTGCAAGAGATGTCTCATCCTGGAAAACTTCATTACACTCCAAACACTTAAGACTATGTCTACAGAGTTTCGATGGATCTTCATCTAGTGGCATAGCTGGGATGACAGGTGTACTTGCTGGGGCTGATATTACTGTCCCAGTTATGCCAGACTGTATCTTCGTTACAGCATGCGTGCCAACTCCCACGGGGCTCTGAAGCACAGATGTAGCAGTATTGCTGGAAGGAGATGCTATCATTTGATCTGCTGGGACTGGTTTTAAAATCAGGTGTGAACACTGCATTACCACTCCTTTTTCCTTGTGTCCACGAGCATGGGAAAGAAGGCTGCATTTATTGTAGAAAACTAAATTCTTTGTACAATGATTACATGTCACTTCAATGCGCACGCTCCTCCTGTCATAATGCTGGGTCAGGCTCTTCTCAAGAGCAAATGAGTCGCCACACTCCAAACACTTGTAACCTCGTGTCGGTAATGTTATTCCAGCATTGGCAGGGGGGCTAAGGTTTGGGATGTAAACTGGTACAGGATTGACACTGCTCAGCACCTTATTGAATGCCTCCACTACAGAACTTTGTAGAGATGATACCACCTGGACTCGAGACACTTTTTTAGAAGGCTGTGAGGCCGCTGCAGAAATTATTGCCTGCTTTATTTGTTGCTGAGGTTTTGTTAGCACTTGGCGGAGTTCAGAGGTGGGCTGAGCACCTTGAGGCAGAAGATTAAGGTTGGCAAGATGGACTGTCTTTGGCACAAGTTTAGCACTGGCAAGGCTCGATGCTGGCACCACAACAGTCTGCTGTTGTATAGCGTTGGCAGCTTTTATAATGGCGCTACTAGCACTCTGCACTGAAGCAGCAGATATTACAGTGGCTTTCACTGTAGTATTGTTAGCAAGCTTCAAATTAATAACTTGTGAACCTGCTGTTTTAACTGCTGAAACAGGCAGAAAGGCAGTAGCCACAGGTTTGATAGTGACCTGTTTTGGTGCAAGTTCTGCAGACGCAACTGCATTGGTGACAACTGTGGACTGGAGAGGAGCTCTCGGAGGAGACGAAAGAACAGCAGCAGAAGTGGGTGAGGACAGCAGAGATGTCATGGAAGTCACCATGGAAGCAGTCTGCTCTGGCTTTTTACCAGAGTCCAAATCAACTTCTGGCAACACTCTCGTAACAGTTCTCTTGATCTCTCCAGAAGAAGTCTTGATGGTTTTTATGCGAACTTTAGGAATTGCTGGTGTTGACCCTGCAGGAGAAGATGGAGACCCTTTGCTACTATTTTCACTTGATACACTTCGGGGACTATCAGGTGGTTTCATAGATGGCTTTTTAGCACCATCAATAAGACTCTGAGATTCAGGTGATTTCTCAATAGCCCGGGGACTTTCACTCATGTCTTTTGGTAAAGGAGAAGATTCTCCTGAATTAGACTGTAAATCTTTACCAGTATCTGTAGCTGCCTTTTTAGCACTCAGTGCTGCAATTGCAGCAATGCACGAAGACAGCTTTGCTGATGACTTTGCTTTGGACTGTGAAATGCTCACAAGGTTTGTTTCACTTTTTTCAGTACTCAGTTTTCCATCAAGTACCCTATTTTCAAGAAGCTTTTCAGAATTGTCTTTTAGCAATTTGTCCTCTGTTTTTCGAGCTTTAAAAGGCTCATAGACACTTAAATTCATGGAGTTTGTCTCCATCTCTCGTTTAGCAACTTTATTTTTATCTATACTACTTGAAACTGGGATTCCAGATTTAATCAAGTTCTCCCCTCCAAGTGCTTTTAGTTTCTCATATTCCTGCTGAGAAACAGATCCTGCCAGGACATTTGCTCGGAAATTTGCACGCATCTCCTCTTTATCTGGAGGGTCATCCACCTCAATTTTTTCATCATCATCAAATTCTTCAGCGCTTGATATTGGGCTAAACTGGTTGAAAGCTGAATCCTTCAGTGCAGTCTCAGAAGCTGACCTATCATCTTTAAGTGACTTCCCTTCATCTTTACTGTAACTGTCAAGAGCTGATGATGTCAGAAAGCCATTATGCAAGCCATTGCCTGTGGAATGGTGGCCATCCTTGTCCACTCCTTCAGAAGAATCAATAGTACGCACATTTTTCACAATGACGCTCACACCAACGTCAGATGATGATGGGGCATGAGAATCTTCATCTGTGTGAGCATTTTGTTTTATGTGGCTTTCATGGTCATCATGTCCAGATTCAATAGCTGCTTTTGGATCCACCATGTCTGGTATGTCAAAGGCTGCAAGAAGGTCATCGAAATCTGGGGTCTTCATATCCCCCATGGTCATGTATTTGATTGTAAGCAAATCTGTAGAATAAGCAGAAAGTCATTATCATCTCAGTATTTTAAGCCCTAATAGCATAGTCTTACACAACGTAAGCGTATGTTCACATATGCCATGCAAAAAGGTATTTCACTTCTGAAATAATATGTTCAGAAACTGCGCATTACAGAACAGTGCTCCAGTGCAAGTGTACAGTCAAATTACTACACTAAGAGCTACAGTAATCCATCAACTTCACAGACGGTAACCTAGTCATTTCATTCTAGGCACAAATTTCTTTTCCATGACTTTCTTCCTGTTCCCTCTCCCACATTACAATTACAGCAAGATACCTAGACTTTGACAAAAATAACATGAAGCACTTACAATTCCTCTCTTCCTACAATTTTCCTTGGCATTTGCTTTACCAACCTGATGAGCCTTCTTGAAGATGGTAACAAATGTGTTTGTACTAATGGTTTAAGGCTGTTGCACCGTTTTCTATAAATTAAATCGCTTTATATTAATTATGGAATAAATGTCTCCCAGTCTTCACAATGCTTTTTTCAGCAACTCTAATGAAGAATCTGCTGTACCTACACTACTCCTGACAGGTGTCTCACCTACTTTAAAGACCTCCCGTAACAGGGATTCTACAACCTCCAATGTAGTTTCTTCCAGTCATGCACAGTTCTCACTGCTGTACATTTTCTACTGCACATTCTGAATCTTTCTCAATGCAATCTGAATGAACTACATGTGGTCCTATTCAACCATCCTCTTTGCAACAGCACTTTACTTCAAGACCATGATCTCCCTTCAGTCTTCCCCTTTTTAGACCAACCAACACCAGATCTTTAGGGTTTTCTTTCTCCTCACAGATAACATTTTCCAGATCTTGTTCTTTTTGCTTGCCACTGGCCTCTACTGTTGGTTTTTTTCGTTTCAATTCCCAAACCAAATAGGTAATTCAAAACTGAAACTTTACAAATGGTGTGTAAAAGAAAAAACTAACTTTGAGTATACTTTTAGATTTAAATCCCACTATGACATTTGCTTTTCCCACAGACATTTCAATAATATGCAGAAGTGCGCAGGGGAATCACTTGTAGAGATCTAAAAAAAATCAGCTACAGAAAACACTGACAGAGACTTTTTCCATTCTCTTTCATAGCCATGCACAGGTATAATTTGTATTGTTGTGACAGAGCTGGTTTTAATGGACTTTCATTGATCAGCAATTACCAGCCCAAAGACAGTATTCGATGTGGAAAGATATTTAAGCAACAAGTACTTGTCGTGGGTGTGCATGGCAAGGTTTTTGTAGTGGGGGGGGGGGGGCCACAGGGGGGGCGGCTTCTGCAAGAAGCTTCTGGAAGCTTCCCCTGTGTCCAATGCCAACTGGCTCCAAGACGGACCAGTCGGTGGCCAAGACCGAGTCAATCGACCACAGTGGTAGTGCCTCTGTCATAACATATTTAAGATGGAAAAAAAAAAACACAACCAAGGGAGCTTTTGCAGCCAGAGACAGAAGATGTAAGAAACTCCGCAGACGCCAAGGTCAGTGCAGAACGAAGGGGATACTCCAAGTGCTAGAGCAGAGATTCCCCTGTGGCCCGTGGTGCAGACCATGGCAAGACAGTCTGTCCCCCTGCAGCCCATGGAGGAGGGGTGATGGGGAGCAGAGATTCCACCCACGGCTCGTGCAGGACCCCATGCAGGAGCAGGTGGAGACACCCGAAGGAGGCTGTGACCTCATGGGAAGCCTGTGCTGGAGCAGGCTCCTGGCAGGACCTGTGGACTCGTGGAGAGAGGAACCATGCCAGAGCAGGTTTGCTGCAGGACTGGTGACCCTGTGGGGGACTCATGCTGGAGCAGGCTGCTCCTGAAGGGCTGAACCCCTGGGAGGGACCCATGGGAACAGTTCATGAAGGGCTGCAGCCTGTGGGAAGGACTCATGTTGGAGAAGTTGGTAGAGGACTGTCTCCCGTGGGAGGGACCCCACACTGGTGCAGAGGAAGGGTCCTCCTCCTGAGGAAGAAGTAGCGGCCGAAACGATGTGTTATCAACTGACCGTAATTCCCTGTGCTGCTGGGGGGAGCAGGGGTAAATCAGGAATGAAGTTAAGAAGGGCGGGGTGGGGGGAGGTGTTTTAAGATTTGGGTTTATTTCTCACTGCTCAGCTCTTATTTTCTTGGTAATAAATTAGATGAATTCCTCTCTAAGTCTGGTCTGTTTTGCCCAGGACGGTAGTGAACAATCTCTCCCTACCCTTATCTTGCCCCACGAGCCCTTCGTTACACCTCTTCTCCCCTGTCTAGTTAAGGAGGGGAAGTGATAGAGCGGCTTTGGTGGGCACCTGGGCTTCAGCCAGAGTTAAACCACCACAGCGCTACTGTTAGAAAGTGTCCATTTAGGAAGCCTCCGGTCTGTCCTCCTGCTGTTATCAGCACTAACGGACTGGAAAACATACTTATTATATAGCCCAATGTTCTGTCTCCAAGATCGATTAACGTAGGCCATCAGAGCGCCACGGTGTGACTAACTGCAACAGTGCACAGGTGGCTTGCTACACCAAAGTAAGATGATTAATTATCACACTTAGGCACAGTTCTGCAGGACTGACTTTAGTCTACCCTCTGCCTGAAGGATTTCAAGATCCTGTGAAAGGGCCACAATTACAAAGGCAGTTATCTAATAAATACAAAAATACATACACACATAATACCAAGATTACAAAGAAAGTTCTTCCAAGAATTAAATGGAAAAGATTCCAGAGGCCAAAGCCTATCTCCATGTAAAACCACACAAAAAAATCCTTAACTGACAGTTTTTCATTATTTGAGATACTAATTATTTGCACTCTGATTGTACAACTGTTAAAAGACCCCTAAGGACAGATATTATGTATGCTCGAAAAGAATGACATAGTCTTCCTACTCTAAAACTTACTGTAATGACATATAGTGGAGTTTAATTAACATTTAGCAATAGCACTGAATTAAGTAAAAGCATACTTACACAGTATTTTATCCAAGCATGTTTAAGAGCAAAACTGCATAGCAGAGGAGATACGTTTGTCCTTACTGAGAAACTCCGTTAGGCTAATTCCAAAATGGAAAAATATCTCCAAAGAATTCAAAGGTCTCCAGAGCTAAGATCATAAATTTGTCCACAGAGAACACTGCATAAAGTTGCAACTGTCTTTCAAGTGCTCTACCAGAGCATGAGAATGGAATGGTTTCTTCTACATGGGGGACCCAGAGTTACAGCTGCCCTTACGAACAATCTCTCCCATTCTTCAAACTTCTAAAGCAATCTAAGTTAAACAAAACCAGACAAAAGACATGATCAGTCCTGATAAACAAGTAAGTAAAGTTGTGATGTGGACATTTTATTCATCTCCTCCTTACTATTCTAATATAACATTTTAAGATTCAGTATATAAACTATGTTTCTACCACAACTACCAGGACTCTGAAGCCACATTTCTCCTTTTTTTTTTTTTCCCCTCTTCAAAAACCTCTCAGTAACTCCTTCCCTTAAAGATAAAACCTGCCTTTTATCCAAGATCAAAATCAATTGACACCCTGGCTGCCAGACAAGCTGTTTGTCTATTCCTTCTCTGGGCCAGCATGATGCCTGTAAATACTTCAGAACAGGAAATGAGGCAAGTTCCTGGTTCCCTAGGAAATTGTGATTTTCCAGGAACTGGAATGTCTTTGAGAAGTGCTTTTAAAGTGCTGAGCGCAAACCTCAGTGTCTTCAGAGAGACACAGGTAAAAATCTAGCATCAGAGGGCTGCCATTAAGATGATCTTCAGAATTGAACTGAGAAACAGTCCACAAGGTGTGTAATCAAGAATACATTCCTCAGACTAAACAAACAAGAACATATTTAAAGAAAAAATCAGCAAGACCCCCACCTCTTTGAACATCTTTGTCCAAAATAGATTTGTTTTCATTTTCAGTTTCTAAAAAATAGAAACAAAATTCACCTCAAAACAGGGGAATGCTAACTTGAAGTACGTATTATGAAGAACAATGGACAGATGATACAGTAAATTAAACACCCCTAATTTTGTGGATACTCATATAAAGAGTCAGTTCTTAGAGGTACTGACTCCATCCAAAGTACTGCTTAATTTTCAGATGATGGTGTCCTTTTGTAACATTCCTTTTTCTTCCTGTGGACTAGTTCCAGTTCCGGCCTCTCCACCTGGCTGTCTGCTGATGTTTACTAGAAGAATGCCAGAAAAAGCCTATCCTTTTTGTCCTAAGACTTGCAACCTTTAGGGTGCTTGAATTACTTGGGAAAAGTTATTAAAGAAAATCAGTTTCTTTAAAAATTCAGGCATTACTTTGCTTACTGATTATTCAACGATAAAAGGAAAAAAACAAACCCTGGACATGGCCAATAGGAATTACATGGCTGGAGAGCCAAGGAGCAGTGAGGTTTTTTTGATGGCGGGTCACAGGACTTCTGGGAAGATACCAGTGAGTCTTAAAAACTTAAGATAGTAGACTCTGAATATACTCACTTCACGATTTCCATTAATCTCCTAGGCGACAACATCCACTCCTATGTGTGCATCAATGTCTTAATGAAATGTAAGGTGCAAATTAAGTTCTGGAGGATAAACCAAGATTGTTTTGTTTGCATTCATGCTTCATTCAAAGCACGTGTGCATGACTTCCTACATTCTTCTTTCTTTGGACACACAACTCCTGAAATAAGTGCTTCCTATGAACAGCATGAAGAAAATGTCACAGGTTTTAGCCAGAGGAAGACATCCCTTAACTGTTCCACTGTCTTACTTTTTCCACCTAGCCTTTTTACTCCAGCCCATCTGCTAACACATTCCAGCGAAGCACTCTCTCGGCTAATTATGTCAAAATATGAATCAGTCCATGAGAACTCTCCACTGACAGCGGAAGAAGCAAGCAGGACAAGAATTTGATACTACACCCATGAGAAATATTTAAATTCTTGTAAACCTTTTGGGGCCTGCGTATCTTGGCTGTTGAGGAAAAGCCTAAGGATGGCTTAGCTAACAGGAGCTAACAGGTTCCCCGAGGAGGTGGTCACCACACTGAGCTTGGCTGAGTTCAAGAAGCGTCTGGACAATGCTCTCAGTCACCTGCTCTGATTGGGCTGGCCCTGTGTGGAGTCAGGAGCTGGACTTGATGATCCTTATGGGTCCCTTCCAACTCGGGATATTCTATGATTCTATGATGTATTCAAAGATTTTAAAAGGCTGATCTCCAAAAAAAGGGGAAAACATCTGCAAGATGTATGTAGAGCATCTGGGAGCTTCCGCCCCATTATCAGGGATTCCAGAGACCATTTTGAAATACTGCTTTCTTACAGCAACTATTTGTAAGGCTCAAATATGCAATGACATAAATAACAACCAAAGAAATATCAGGGCTTAGAAGAAAACAGCTGCTTCTAAAGGATTAACACAGGCAGCTTTCGTTTACTACATGGAATTTTTGTCGCACCTCCTCAGGCCTTGTTATCCACACTGTTCCAGGTGGAGGGACTCCAACCACATGAGGAAAACCAACCAAACCTACCCCTTCACGTACTCTGCCAAGGTGGGGGGAGCAGAGAAACACACAGAAAAAAACCTCATTTTTTTCACTCCTTCTAAATATGATTTATCTTGTAGCTTGGGCTTTAGAACAGCTGCAGATGGTGCACAGTATTCTCCACAAGAAAGACCAAGATGCCTATAAATTGCTACTGAAATTAAAAGGTACTTTTTGTGTAAAACTAAGCAATTGTAAACGCTCAAACCAGGCTCATTTGGGGAAGTTCAACAGTCTAATGAAAACAAGAAAACAGAATCAGCGGGCAGCTCCCCGACAGGTCATATCTCCAAACCACTCAAAACTCTGATTTTTGTCTGTCAGGCACAAGAACAACTTCAAGATTTTCAGGCCTAGCAATGACAAATAATCCTCCTCCCTTTTCAATACTTTTCCAATTAATATTCTCTACGTATGAAGGCTTCTATCGTTCTGGATCACATGGTCTTACATGCTCAATTTTTATTCTTTTATTTAATCATTACCCTTTAAAGAACCAACCAACTTTTCCTTCTTGACACTCACACTCCTGCTCATCCAGCTCTTCATTGCTCAACCATGCCTGGTGACTCTTTAACTGTCTGTACCAGCCCTGTCTTTTCTACAGTATTAAATTCCTACTCTTTGCCTTCAAATCCCACATAACTATCTCTACTCATAACACGTAAGTCCATGCTTTTGTTCAAACTACTCCTCAATGCAAGCCTCCCTCAGGAGCACGTCTGTTTATTATTTAAGGAAATAGGAAAACCCCTAACTTCAATTTTCATCTACCTATGGAATTCATGTTCTTGGGACCACATTCCTTTACCTTCCCTAAACTCTTCCTCCAATTTTTACCTCCATTTGTACTATGTACAGCTGTGGACTGTTCATTCTTTAGGGCAGAGACCTTTTCTTTAGTAGATTCTTCAACGAAAATCAGCATTCTTTTCAGTACTGTGAAAACAAGAGCATGGAGACACCACTTTTCAGTGCCTAGCACATGGTAATGTCTTGATTCTGGAAGAATACTTCTTGAACAACCATATATAATAATTGTTCTGTTATAGTTAGACTGATGTAAATTGCCAGTTAGACAAACTACTCCAGAACAAAATTCTGATAATCTAGTATAATTATTCCACAAACACCATGCTCATTCTGGAACAAATTGCCTACACTGGGAGTACAAACCAGCATAAAAGCCTTTTTTTTTTTATAAAAAAAATTTCTGTATTGTTATGCCAAGAAATTTCATCAGGCTTAAGTAACTCAATCAAATTACAGTAATATGTATCTTAACATTAGGCAAACATCAGCTTAAAAAACAGATTATGAGCAGTTAGTTATTAAATATGTATTAGTAACTGTGACTAACACTTTGAAAGTGAAGTATCTGAAAGAAAGACAAAACCAATATGCTAATTTAACCACCAAACCTCCTTCAGGAAATGAGAACCACATCTCAAATCACAACTTGGTGTGGTTTGAAATACTCAGCAGGCAAGTAGGATACAAAAGGGGCCACTTTAACCACAATCAGCAATGTCTATCATAGTCACATAAAATACAGGTTCCTTTTTGCTTACCAAAGGTCCCAAGACTTGTTACTGTTGGAAAACTCAGACAGATTTCTGCTCCCATGTAACTTTCACAATAGGCAACATTTTGATTTCTTAGGATAGAGTTCTCATTTACCATCCATAGTATCAACAAGGCCACGCCAGTCCTTATGCAAACATCTCTGCCAAGTACGGGGTGTTTCACTGTCAAAATTTATACCAAGCAATCTGATATTTCAACATTATATGCTGTATCTATCTGCCTTAAAAAAAAAAAAAAAGGAAAATCCAATTTGTCTCCATGCACGAACCTCAATGAGTAACAGAAATCTGAATTTCCACTTCTGGTTTTCTAAGAGAACATTCTACCAATTTTATTCCTCCCTCCTCCCACTCAAAAAAGCTTTGGTGAGTGTTAGCCCAGTATTTCGAGTACTAAAATTTTTAGCTTTTTTGGTGTTTTTTTGTTTTGTTTAAACTCAGTGCAGTAACCTTGCTGTTGACAGTTTCAGAAGATTTCAAGACTTATTCTTTACTAGCCCAAAAAAGTTTTCAACGGGCATTTCACAGCATCTCAGAATAGCTGAGGCTGAAAGGGACCTCTGGAACTCCAATTTCTCTGCTCAAAGCAGGGACAGCTGTAGCAGGACCCTCAGGATGTTGTCTAGTTGGATTTTGAGTAGTTCCAAAGATGGAGACCCCAAAACCTGTCAAGGCAACAGGTTCCAGCGTTTCCCCACCCTTGCAGTAAAAAAAATCTAAACCATTAATTAGCATATCAGACCCACTCACATTCACTTGCCTTACCACCCACTTATGACAATATCTAAAAGCATTTTTAGAGTGCACCATCAAACGGAAGCAAGCTATGGAAACTTATCAAACCACTGCCCATACGCTGCTGATCCAGAGCACAATACCAGTCACGCCATGGTCAAGTACAGCGTGCTGGAACTGGGACAGGGCAAGAAGCTCCACAAAGCTCAGCTAGTGGTTGTGATTAACAAGGCCACAGGCCTGTTTCCACAGCAGACAGTACCAGTTCACATTTGAGTCTGATCTACTTTCATGCGAGCTGTACAATTAAAATGCAATGAACAAATCTGGATACCGTAAGAAGGAAAAAAAATCGGGATGCCAAGCTTTCTCAACTATTAACTCAAAATATTGCTCAGTATTATACACAAGACAGCTTTATTTTAGAATAATTGCTAAACTATTTACAAAACAATAAAAAAAATTATTTAATTAACCCATTCCTCCACTCATTCTACTTTTATTTATCTAGTTCTAGAACACCACAGAAGCCTGTTAATCCACACACTGGCTGCAAGAGTTGTTTTAAACTAGCAAATGCTGAAAACAAACAATAAAACCACCAAAGTCAATGCATTACCAAATATATTCTGTTGGTTTGAACAAAAGTGCAGTCTGGCTGTAATTCTTTACAATATTTTTAACTTTTCAATTCAGAAGTGTTTTCCATATGGATTTCGCAGTTCAAAAATCACATACACCAGGAATGAAAGCAATGGTAGCAAACTACGTTTGGGATGGCAGAAGGTGGAGGTCACGGAAAATATCACAAAGATATTGAATGGCACTTGCACGATGTAATGCCTGGCATAGAGACAGACTTATAGGGCATGTATATGCACACTGCCTTTTCCTGGTAAACAAAATGATCTGGGAGTCCCCAGAGGCCACGAGGATGATACTTATCTCCACGCACAGAATGCAGATGCAGTTGCAGTCAGACTAAAGCTCAAGAATTTACATTGCCTTGTTTGCTGTTAATTCATACAGGCAAAACTTTTGGAATTTCCAGCTGGTTTGCCCATGGATTGAAGTTTTGAGCCTCAAGAATACTCTATCTCTGCAGAGGAGTTTCTTATTCAGTCTTTAATGTGAGGTATGGCAAGGTGCTATTTGTGCTTATCGCTTAGCTGAGTTTTGCAGTTATGGATTACCAAGCCATATCAAACCAAGAAGACAGATATCCCCAAAAGAAGACAGAGTGGTTCTACAACTGTAAGCGTGTTACCACTGTTTTCAAAACATACCCATCCCTATAACCCATTATAAAAGAGCATGTAGTTGTCTTTGTCCTCTTTTCTACTATATCCTGCACCTGATTATGGATCCTTCTTATCTGATCGGTTAAAAAAAAAGAGCCCTGTCCCCCTGCAGTAGGTATAATTAAGTAAAGATTGTTCTTGACAATTTTTGTTTGTTAAGCAAATTTCCACGGGAGGGTTTTGAAAGCCAAAATAGAATTACTTGCAGTTTACAACTCCTTAAAAGTCTCATCTTGTAGTCTAAGTCCTCCATTTTTGAACTTTCTTATTTTTTTGCAAAACAGGTATCTCAAGTTCTCTTTGGGTAGGAGAAAGCAGAAAGGGAAAGAGAAGAGGTATCTTCTGAAGTCTGTTCAGTTCCTCTTCTCACACAACCACCGAACCACCTCCCGTGCAGTTTAAAGAGAACCACACGCAACTGGTTCAAAGTTCACTATTAGCAGCCTTTGGCTGGCAAAAAGAACAGGGATACTTCAACACAGGGGCAAGCTATCTCCTTTCCTGCACCATAAGGAGCCGAACAGACCATCTCTGTCTACAGCTGCCCAAACGAAAGCTACCTACATTTATCAAGAGATCTAGTTGAGGTTTTGGGCCTAACAACTTCCTGAATTTCTCCTAAAATAGAGATGAATTCATGAAAAGCAGGTAAATCCCCATACCATTCTTTTTGCACTCTACTTAAAAATGAATTATAAAAATGGTTTAATTTTATACTTCTATATGTAAAGTGGGCTGGGACAGTAACAAGTGAATAATTTGGATGTACAACAATAATGAACAGACTTTTTAGATTCCCAATTTAATGCAAATTTGAATCACATTCTAAATGGCACTTGCTTCCTGCCTATTTTCTTTAATGTACTTTTTTTTTCTACAGTGGATGGTAATCCTCGCTCAAAACGAGCGTGAAACAGCTGCAGACAATCTCGGTGAGAGAACTCCAAGTCAGGCAGGGCCTGCCTGTGCAACGCTAGCACCAAACAGGCCCTAAAACATTATGATCAAGGGTTTTTTTGGGGGTGGAGTGTTTAAACATACATTCCCAGCAATCTGTATGCATATTTATATTTTAACACACATTCATGCTTCTAAGAAAACCAAAGTTAGTTAATTCATTCAAAAGAGGCTTGGAATTGGATAGATCATTACCCTTATTCTCAAGATCAAATACCTGAGACAAGCCTCAATGCAAAATGAGATCATGATTGCTGATACAGAGGACCAACCCTCCAGCATTAAGCAGCATTTTCTGCTGGAAAGCTGGCCTACATACAAAATCAAAATCTCCTGATGAAGAGCATTCACAAATGTTATTAGACTAAAAAAAAATAAAACTCACCAAGAACACTGCAGACTCCAGCCTCTATTCAGGTTTCTCATCTTACAGCCTACAAAAATCCTTGCAAATTCAAAACCTCCTTTGCTAAAAATAAAAATTCATAGTACAGATTGTGTTCAAAAATCCACATAAAACAGAGACATTGAATTTTGTGACAATCCAAGCACTTATGATTTTAAAACTGCTTACTATTCTGGTAGAGAGAGAGAAAAAAAAATAATCTAAGAGGTGCTCTCATGTAACACATGAATTTTAGCTGACACTTGGAAAAGAACATGCATCATCAGCAGCAATAGATGCCATTCCTATCATGCAACAAGAATTCATGTTTGCAAGCATAATTTTGCTACGGATGTCTACAGTCACATACAGAACCTCTGCATCCAAATGATGAAAAATCTGAACAGAAATCTGCACAGTGATCTGTCAGGCATTTTGCTCCAGCACACAAGCTATTTACTGTCCTATCAAATCTGAGAAACACCACATTGCAGCTGCATTAAAAACCACAAAACTGTAATTTCCGGCTCAACATCAGCATGCTATTTTCACTTTTCTACAATTAGTATCTAAATACCTTACATAATCTACTGCAGTCAAAAATAAAAAGGTTCCCTTGTATTGCCACTCTCTGATGCAGGCACCCTGCCTATCATCAGCCACCACACAACTTACCCAACATCCACAACCTCTCAAGGATTTTAAGACTGTCTATTCTGCTGAGCACAGAGGAAAAGACCCTCACTGCACATTAGAACAGAACATTTTCACTGGTTTGCCTCCATGTTTACCTTGATCGTAGATTACCAAACCAGCTAACGCAGCCAGGACTAGTCAGATTTTTTAAAAAACATAGTGGATAAGATTTGAGAGTTGGTGATTTCCTGTTATAGGAAGTAACAGTTCTAGCAAAAGAATCCCCAAGGCAAAATGTTTAGTGTTCCAATGTGCAAGCTCTAACAGCCTTTGTTCTTCCCTGTGCTATATTCATTACTGCTTTCTTCTCTCTCCCCCTCTGCCAATCCTTCAGCTTTCACTATAAGATACAAATGCCAGATCAAATCTAACTACACATTTATTTTTTAGATGGGGAAGAGAGGAAATCCTAGCTGTTATCCGTTGCTTTGAGTTAAAAGCAGTCATCCCTCAGGAGCTGATGCACTGCCCATCCGGTTTCCTATTCTTATTTCATTACAGCACAATATTATAATTCATGCCACTAATAACCCACTGGAGCTCCATCAAACCCCTAAAATACATCTTTCCACTTGGCCGCTGCAAAATCCGTCTGGGTTACAACAGTTTAAGAAACACCATCCATACTATTTATTTTGTATGTTTTTTCTATGTAGGCTGTACTAACAACATGTTTAACGCTGAAGACCTTAATTCAGAATTAAGCATCGGGTTACTCAGATATGGCCAAACAAGCAACTTTTAAATAATTAGCAAATTTCGAATGCATAATGCTATAATACAATACAGAACAGTTCACTGCCATGTGGTCCACAATTTATGACTGTCACTCAGAGGCCTATTCCGTATCACTACACTGTGAAAAAATGTATATCTGGAGGTAAGATATTTCAATGATAATACCGTATTTAGCTAAGATATCAGTAAGTCTTTACAAATAATAGCTTTAATCCTATTAAAACTGGAGGACATTAATAGCATTTCTTTAGTAACACTTAAACAACTGCCTCCTTACTAATGTGCCAAGTGTACAACAGGGAGCCAGATTTACTTTTCACATACATACACCTTCACGCTACTGTTAGATTTATACCCAAAACACCACATCTCACCTTATGAACCTCGACCTTCGAAAGATTTTTTTAGCCAATGCTCAGTTACTGCCACAGATGCATTACCTCTGCAAATATGAAAGGGTTAAAGGCAGCCCCAATCAATAGGCCTACAACGAAAAAAAAAGGGGGGGGGGAGAACTGTATGCCTTACAGCATCTTTGCAATGCTTTTATGCACAATTCTACAACAATATTGTTTCCTTTTGGCCTTACAGAAAGGCACAGCATTCCCCCCCCCTTAACGTCTCCTGAAGAAGAAAACCACAAGACAGCACCCTGTAAATAAAACAGCATGCAAAGCAGCATTCTTCAGTCACAAGCATAACTACAATTACAAATCATTCAATCAATTTTATTTAGTTTAGTTTTAAAATAGACTGCATAACCAGTGTCCCACC
Organism: Psophia crepitans; assembly: GCA_013399095.1. Taxonomy (NCBI): domain Eukaryota; kingdom Metazoa; phylum Chordata; class Aves; order Gruiformes; family Psophiidae; genus Psophia; species Psophia crepitans. Next base: position 301,818 of record VWZZ01006512.1, on the reverse strand, counting down.
CTTGCAAAGCAAAAATATTTTAATAAGGGTCATAAATCTCAGCTCTTGCCCATTCCTTAAGCATAAAAAGGCACGAAAAGCCAAAGTAATCTCAGTTACTGCAAATATGTACATTTATATACAGAATCCTTTATGACTATATTAGCCACATACCAGTGCTGTGTGTCTAAAGTGTGCATTCACATACTGTTTTGGGATGGTATCTTTCTGCAAGCTCCTCTGCTTTTGGCTGCCATGAAGGGAGGAAGCTATCCCACTGTAGTAGCTCAGTGACTGCATTGTGTTCAGGAGCTGATCTGCCTCAAACCAGTTCCAGCCGGTTCTGGTCACCCTACATAAAAAGCTATGGCAACCCTCGCTGAGTTGCCAACAAGTCCCTGAAAATCACAGGGGCTCTTTTTTCTGTGGCGGTGGGGACGGCTGCAGCCCTGTCCCCCGGCTCCCCTCGTGCCCGGCCCACGCAGCCCCCTTGCTCCCCAGTGCCGCCCCACACGCTCCCTTCCTCTCCTCCCCCACTTACCTCCCACAACCTGGCTGAAAGCTGTGAGTGTGTGCGTGCCTGTCTGTAGCTAACAAAGAGACCGCAATAAAAATCCTCATAGGATCTCTCTTGCAGCACCAGGCAGGCTCGGCCACAGCACTGGGAGACAGACTGCTAACCCAGGGCTGCTCCCCCCTCTCTGCTCCCCACAGCACAAGGGGTGGCTGCTGACAACGTCACGTCTGCCCCCTCATGCCCACGGCCGTGGGGTGGCCCGTCAAGGTCTTCTCCCATCCGCCCTCCCCACCGCTCGCTGCATCTGGGGCTGCCTGGATGGCATTTTCTCCTCTGCACAGCGTTATTACAAAGATTACACACACGCACCTCCCTCCCCTCAAGAAATCCATTTCCGCAGCAGGGAGATGCCTGCAAAATAGTTTCCTTGCCCCCTCCTCGCAGCGCCGAGTTAGCTGCTGAGCTGATTTTTTTTTCTCTTTTTCTTTTTTCTATTCAACTCTCCTTGAGGCGCTGAAAAGCTGCAAGCTGCAAACCCACGCCTGACCAGCCCCCCCGCCTTCCCACACCCACGGCTGCGGGGGAGGCCAGGACACCGCTTTGCGCAGTGCTGGGCTCCCACCCTGCAAAGATGGCTGCTGATTACAGCCACTGGCTCGGTCCCACGTCTCTGTCTGGGGCGATTCCTAACCAAGGTCACGACTCCCTCGGGTGCCAGGGTCCCTCCAGAGGAAGGCTCTGCCCCCGCCTCTGCCCATGGCAGCTGCGCTCCTATCCCGCTCCCCCTTTTGTCTCTGCCACCCAGGGCCTTCCTCCTGTGTGGCTGACAGGCACCCCGAATCGAGACATTATTCACCCCGCTCCTGTTTTGGCTACTCACCCTTGCACTGGCAAAACCAGTAACTACCTCCGCCTACGCGCCAAGCCCCATCCTCTCCGGGATCTGCTGTGAGATGGCTCTTCAGCAAGGCTTTCCTCCAAGCCAGCTGCCACGCTAGGCTATACCAACCAGCCCCTCTGCTCTCCGGGCTGCACCTGTAACTGTTAGCAGAGGTCTCGGGCACAACCCTTCACCCCCCCTTCCCCTGCGGAGAGAGCTGAGATCTGGCACTTTCTCCACATCCCTCATCCCCACCCCATTCTGGGGAAAACGACCATGTTCTTCCGCTGCCTCAGCCCCGTCTTCTCCGCACAGGCGGCT
>VWZZ01006512.1:287299-298755 GCA_013399095.1 Psophia crepitans | reverse complement strand
GACAAACGGCGTTTGCCGCGCAGCAGCCTGGCGTTAATGCCAGTGTTAGAAACTTCTAACAGGTGAATCGCCTTATTGGATCATATTAATGGCTTTAAATACATAACGCCCATCTCAAGTTTATGCTTTAAGCTTGGTTTTTTACAGACATTAACTGCATACTCTGGTTGAAATAATGATGTTTTATGAACATCTCTCACGAGCCCATTGGTGAGGCACAAAGGCATTACTGTTAACGCAGCGCCTTCGGGGGGGGTGCCTCAGCAGAAGCTGCGGCACAGGCACTGAGCGGACCGGCTCCCACCCCGGCTGCACCCACCCCGGCTCCTCCCACCCTGGCTGCACCCACCCCGGCTGCTGCGGCTGCTCCCACCCTGGCACTCAGGACTCCTCCAGGCACAAATTCTAACTTGTTCCAATTAACCAAAACAGCAGCAAACTGCTCCATTGCCAGCTGTGGCAGTCAGTGAGACTGACAAGTTTATGGAACTTGAATATAATAAGTTGATTTAGTAATTGATATTAAAAAAAATGGATTTGTGTTCACTGGTTTAATGTCCAAGGAGGGCCTTGAAGTTCAGCTCACACAAGGCTAGGGCTCATCTTGCAGTGACCTGTAGGATTAGGATGTGATACAACACCCTATTTCTTCCCAATTAACTAGTAAACTGATTTGATAAAAAAAGTGAAAACTACAATCTGTTTTCTTACACTGCATTTCTGTGGTCAGCTTGCAGAATGGTATAAAGAAGATGGCAGCTGCTACTACTACTTCTGTATTAATATCTGAGATGTTCATTGATTTCACAGTTTACCCATGGCATAAAGGTCCTTGTGCGTGCTGCCTTTCAGACGGCTTTACTTGTTTTCCTTCCAGTCAGGTGTCCTTGACATCTCCATGGCAGAAAAAGTCTGTCACCCTAAATATTTGACACCCAAAAAGTAAAATGAAGGGAATTTTAAGTACCATTGCCAAGTGATGCCGGGCTGACGGCTCTTCTCCAATGGCTTTTTAGTTCAAACACACAAAGTAACAGGCGACTGCAACGCAGGTGTCCCGACAGCATCCCTTCTGCTTTGTGAGACTTGGTAGGTTTTTTAGCAGGTTGGCCTCCCATCCTAGATCTGAATTTAGTCCTTACGTTATTTCAAGAGTGGTGTGACTCTGCAGGTAAAGCGGTTTCGGCGAGCTGCCGGGGAGACAGCGGTTTTAGGTTACTCCGGCATTTCCAGAGGTGGGAACTGGAGTCCCTCGCTTTATCCCGTCTCAGCAGCTGGAGCTGTGCGGGGGTGTGACTTACGTAGTGAATTAGGAGAGTTTTGGTTCCCCACAGCTGCTGAATCTCCACTCTGGAATTCCCATCTGAAAGTACTTCCTTACCGTATCTCAGCCATATGGAAGGGCCGTCCCTGGCCCCTCTCCATGGGTGGGGAAGGAGAAGACCCCACGGATGGTTCGGAAGAGGACGGTGGGCTGAAGAGCCCGTGCCGTGAGCAGTGAGGCGCTCTGGCTACAAGCGCTTGCTGGCAGCACACCGAGTTGACAAGCCAGATTAGACTAGGACTTGCTCTTCTGTATCAGGTGACGAGTGTCCAAAATAGAGGTGCTGCTCACTCCCCGCAGACACTACGTCATATAACCCTTAGAAGCAGTGGCAGAAGAAATTGCTGGGTTTTGAGATGATTCTGTTTTCTCCATTGGCTTTGCAGTGGCTGGGAGCAAAGCCTGTGACACTGCTGTCCTCGTGGTGGAGGGTCTCGGTCAAGGCAAATGAAACCACCAGCGTATTCCTGCCACTTTGACTGCAGAACAGCACTGTGGTGGGATCTCCTGGGAACCTGTGCCGACAGAGCCGTGAGCTTCGCTATCAGGTCACGTACTGTGTACTTCATTCTCCAGGAACTGTGAATCTCTAACCCCACCTTCCTTTTTTCTGAAGAAAGAGCTCCAGTACAGCCCGCTGGTGCTTCTCAGCAGTCAGCAGGGAGTGCTGCCAGTTGGAAAGGTTTTCCCTTTGATGCTGCAGTGAATGCTGAACTTGTGTGCAATAATAACTTCTTAATTATTTAACTTCTGCAGAATTTTAAGGCGCTTGAAATCCAGAACGCTAAACCACGATGCATTCATCCCACACTTTCTGTATAGGAATCGGTTTTAATGGTATCAAGTATAAATAGCCACAAACATAACTTTTACATGTTAAAAATACTGGGGCCAAAGAGCAATTTGCAGGTGGATCGACACTAAAAAAATAAGGTCAATTAACGTGTAATTTTTTTAGGTCAGAATAAATGACATACTTTTTGTCCTCTCCCAGTTCTGTTTGTTGTTTTTACTGAATAACAAGACATTGCCTTCCTGGCTAGTGAAACATCCTTAGCTTAAGCAAGAAGGATAAAATACAGATCCCGTGTTTCCAATACTGAATTTCTTTTTTAGACTAATAGCTTTACAACTTTTGGCAAAAACCTAATACTATCTGTTACTTCAGTTGCTTTTTTGGGTTTTCATCTTAAAATTTCCTGTATCATATTATCCACAAGAGCAGAGCAGAAGCTTGCGTGTGTTGTTTTAGAATGCTTACATTTTCCTTTTTATCACTGTTTAGAATGCAGCGGTATTCGTTAACCACTATATTTAAACATTCAGTGTTAAAAAAGGCTTGCAACTAAACTTCCCCCTTTCAGATGCTCTTACTACTGTTCTTCAGCTACTTTCTTGGCCAAAAAAATTTCACTTTCCTGGTTTTTAAAATAAATCTCTGATGATGTTTTGGACTGAAAGGTCTAGGATTGCTTTTAGAAAGATGAGATATATTAAAAGAAAGGGATCTCATATGAGGTAAAGTGAAGGACTTTGTTAGAGAGAAATCTATAACCACCAGACTCAATATACATCCTAACTACTGCTGAGGTCAGGTAAAACTGAAATCTAGGACGATTTTGAATGAAAAATACCTCTCATTCTAGTAAACAGAAATAGACAACAGATGCACACAGACCTGCATCCACGTCTGTAGATCCTAGGTTACAAATGTCTTCTGTCAGGGTAACTTCTGGCCCAATACCACGTTGAAACCTAAATTTGTCACGCAACGTCTTCATCGAAGTGCTGTAGCGTTGTGGCTCCTGGCCATCTGGTAGACTCCAGAGCTCTAATTTATAGCCAAGACTTGATCCCCAGGTGGACAGGGGAATTAAAATTCACGGAATGCTCGCTCTAGATGCCTGGATCTCATCTGCAGTTGGCCAAGCTCCACATAGGCACCAGCCAGCCTTTGGGGCTGCGTTAAGCCCTACCTGGTGCCTACGCCGTGGCTCTGGTCTGGATCTGGGCCAAAGGGGCCGGTCTAGCTGGCTCTCACGCAGCAGCACGACAGCAGCGTCGGTGTTGCTCGGTGGTTAGCTTATTCCCAGGGGTTTGGGAGTCAGGTTTGCTCCTCTGCTGTCTACAAGCCTTCATTCCCAACCTACAATGTACTCGGCTGGAAGGATATTCTGGTAGGTGGTGCTTTGCTTCTGTGCTGGTACTCCTGTGTTGAATAGAGCAAGGAGAGGATGACACCAGACCTCGCTGCCAGCCACATGGGCGAGGCGTGGGTCTGGGTCCCTCCTGCTGAGAAATCTGCGGTGATCAGCAGAAGCCTCTGGATGTCACAAGTGAGTGACCCCTGTGCTGCAGGGAAAAGTTTGCTGCTCCAGGGGGGATGGAGCCCGACCTGTCATCTGAAAGTAAATAAATGAGCTGAGGACTGATTATTTGCTTTTTAGCTTTCACTTTTCAAATCCAAAATAATTAAAATGTGTGCCAAAGGCATCCACAGCTCCTCTGTTCCTCTGTGATAATATCTTTGTTGATGATTTGGATGAGGGAATTGAGTGCACCCTCAGACAGTGTGCAGATGACACCAAGCTGGGGGGAAGTGTCGATCTGCCGGAGGGTAGGATGGCTCTGCAGAGGGACCTGGACAGGTTGGATCGCTGGGCAGAGGCCAACGGGATGAGGTTCAGCATGGCAAAGTGCCGGGTCCTGCACTTTGGCCACACCAACCGCAGGCAGCGTTACAGGAGGAAAAGGCCCTGGGGGTGTTGGTTGACGCTCGCCTGGCCATGAGCCGGCAGTGTGCCCAGGGGGCCAAGAAGGCCAACGGCGTCCTGGCCTGTATCAGGAATAGTGTGGCCAGCAGGAGCAGGGAGGTGATTGTCCCCCTGTACTCAGCCCTGGTGAGGCCGCACCTCGAGTGCTGTGTCCGGTTTTGGGCCCCTCACCACAAGAAAGACATTGAGGCCCTGGAGCGTGTCCAGAGAAGGGCAACGAAACTGGTGAAGGGGCTGGAGCACAGGTCTTATGAGCAGCAGCTGAGGGACCTGGGACGGTTTAGTCTGGAGAAGAGGAGGCTCAGGGCAGACCTTATTGCCCTCTGCAACTACCTGAAAGGGAGTTGTGGCGAGCTGGGGGTCGGCTGCTTCTCGCAGATAACTAGTGACAGGACAAGGGGGGATGGCTGCAAGTTGTGCCAGGGGAGGTTCAGGTTGGAGGTGAGGAGAAATTTCTTCTGGGAAAGGGTGGTCGGGCACTGGAACAGGTTGCCCAGGGAGGTGGTGGAGTCCCCGTCCCTGGGGGTGTTTAAGGAAAGGTTGGTTGTGGTACTTAGGGACACAGGTTAGTGGGGAATAGGTGGTAGGGAGATGGTTGGACTGGATGGTCCTGGAGGTCTCTTCCAACCTTAATGATTCTGTGATTCTGGGCAACCTGTGCCAGGGCCTCACCACCCTCAGCATAAACCATTTCTTCCTTATGTTCAAGCTAAACCTGCTCTCCTTCAGTTTAAAACCATTGTTGCCCCTTGTTCTGTCACTACAGGTCCTGGTAAAAAGTCTCTCTCTGTTTTTTATATGTTGGAAGACTGCAACAAGGTCTCTGGCGCTGTCTCTGCTCCAGGCTGGACAAGCCCAGCTCCCTCAGCCTGGCTCCAGAGCAGAGGGGCTCCAGCCCTCGCATCATCTCCGGGGCCTCCTCTGGACTCGCTCCAGCAGCTCCATGTCTTTCCTGTCCTGGGGCCCCCCGAGCTGGAGGCAGCACTGCAGGGGGGTCTCAGCAGAGCAGGGCAGAGGGGCAGAATCCCCTCCCTCGCCCTGCTGGCCGCACTGGTTTGGATGCAGCCCAGGACACGGGGGGCTTTCTGGGCTGCCAGCGCACACTGCCGGCTCGTACAGTCTTGTTTTGTTCTGCACTGAGATCCCCTCAAACAAAGGACGTTGCGTATAGCTCTGTACAAGCCACACAGAGGCCTCGCCGACGGGTTCCCTGGTGGTTGGTGCTGTGAGCGCACCGCACCACGTACGCCAGCGAAACAAGCAGCTTACGGGTGAAAGGCTCCAGTGGGAGCTGGAGGCTGCGGGCAGGAGCTGCACGAGGGACCGCGCGGACCTGACCAGAGCGATGTGCCCGGCAGCAGAGCGCTGCAGAAGGGCAGGCCTGGGTTTTCCCAGCATCAGCGCACAAACTCGGCCCTCCACTGTGCCACCGCAAGTTACACAACGGCACCACGGACACACTGCGGATGGATTTTCCCATGAGCACCACTCTTTTCCGCTTACTAACACCTTCCGAACGCCGGGCCAGAAACCCCTCAGTCAGCTTTCTCTTCAAGCATCAGCCACCTGCGTGATTAACATCCAGAACAACAAAGCTCATCAGCCTACGACAGTGAAAAATGTCTGGTTTGTTCCCTTAACGCGCCATATGTACGAGGGTTTTTTCCTTCCTTCTCCTGATATTTATTCAAGTATAGGAGGATTATTTCTGAATTATTCATTACACAATATCTGATTAGACTGTGGCTGTGCCGGCTCCCACGGCTTAATGAATGAGCCATTAGCCTTTTGCAGATGGTGCTATCAACGGCTCTTTGAGCGCTGCGTGTTCACCTGCACTGACACAGCACTGCGAGCAGGGATGGGGCCGCACCTAAAACCGGGTCGGGAGAGGGTTTGTTACTGTGCTACCCGTTAAGGGTCACATCACGCACGGTGCTCCCTGGCTCGCTCACCGGCAGTGTCCGCGGGATGGCCTCGTCAGGCACTCCCTATGGAGCTATAGGTGGCGTTTCCACCGGGCACCTTCTGGTGCTGGGTGCTCCTTCTCCCGAGGCTGGGATCCTGCAAACGGACAAGGAGAGGAAGGATTTCTGCGACACTTCTATTTTGTTCTACACAGTATCTAATACAATTTTCTCAGGACAGAAAATCTTTGTGTACTTGAGTTTCTGTCCTACCGAGTAACTCACTGTGTCAAGCAAGGAAGTGAAGCACGTCAGGAGAAACTGCTAGTGGTGAGGCTCATTTCCGTAGAGGCTGTCCTTCCGCACCAGTGCGTCCTGCGAGGTGTGGTGCCTGCTGCCAGTTCGGAGCCACGGCTCAGCTGCACGAGCAGAGGCAGACACCAGCTACGTGCTCCGGGTAGTCCCTAACTTCAGGAGAAGGGCAGGAGTGAAAGGGGTACTGTACTGGATAACCCAAGCAGGGCGCTGAGAAGAGGCGTAACTGGCCCAGGCGCAGCCTCGCTGTGGGGGGGTCTCCAACAGGCCGTGGAAGACTTTACCTGTTGAGCTGGGGAGCACTCGTGGTGCCAAGGAGCTGGAGAAGTTCAACCCAGAGTAGCGGGTGGGGAGGTTCCTGCTGGTGCCCTTGGGGCCAGCCAGGCAGTCTGGCACGGGGACAGGGCACCAGGAGGCAATGCCTTGCACGCCTGCACGCGCAGCCACCCGCCGTCACCAGCAGCAAAGCGTCCCTGCCCCTCTGGGGGAACCTCAGCCGGGCAGCAGTGCTTTTACCTCTGCCTTTCCAGCACCTACCCTGTAAAATGGAGTCAGCACATACTGAGGGTAAAGGGGAATCCAAGACAGCCACAGTGGACTCTGAGCAAGTCATCACAAGGACGAAGTGAACGCTGCTGGCAGCCAATTAAGAAACCTTTGCAGCTGGAAGAAGCTCAATTAGGTGCAGTGGTTGTTTCCAGAGAGAGTGATTTTTCTGCTGCTTTTTCCTGTTTACCTCAGGAAATGCTGTCCTCATGGATGAGGGTGTCAGCAGCAGCTTAGCCTCTCTGTGGTTGCTGATTTTGAGCTGCCTGTGATGTTCTTCCAATAATTGAAGCAAAAAATAAAAATAAAAGCAGCTTGCTGACTTGCAGCCAGCACAGCCTGGGAGTCTTTCATGCAATCTTAGACTTGCAGTGCTGGTACTGGGTATCTCCTGCTGGAGGAAGGACATCTGATTCATCACCACCAAAGGCTACAGAAGATGAGTCAGGATTATACAAATTCCATTTAGTTTGTGTAACAACACTACTTTCTGTGCTGAAAACTTCCTTTGCTGCCGCCATGAAGATCTCTGCTGGCCAAACCCCTAAACATGCAGCGACCAGCACCCAAACTGGGGCCGGTCGCTTGTGTGACCCATTTTCTGGTATCTGTGGGAGCCGCAGGGCTGCGCGGTGTGTTGGTGGCGGGGCCGGGGGCCGACGTCGAGGAAAGCGAACCGAGACTCAAGCGTCAGAAAAGCTTCTTGGCAGAGAAGTGTATCAGTGTGTGACAAGCCTTCCACGAGCAGTCACCCAACACTGCGGTGAGTCAAATCAAAAGCAGAAATAACTTTGATCAAAACTTTTGATAAGGCATGGGAGAAATGCGCGTCCAGTTTGCGTTTGAGTATTGAACTGTAGATACTGATTTTAATCTCTGGATTAAATCCAGAACATTTAAAGTATTGGTGAGCTCACATTTATGTTAAACAGTTAATAAAAATACCCCCCCGGCCCCTTACAAGCTTTGCTCTTATAGGCATCACTTTCCCTCGTGCTCATTTTAAGAAAACATGATGTTACAAATGGCTAGGAGACCGCTAAATTCCTCAAAACGCGCTACTGGCTGCTGGGAGCTCCGCTTAACGCAGCGCCCGTGGCACGAGGGGGAAATGGTCCCTCCCCAAGAAAAACAGGTGCTATTATCACCCTTTCCACTGCTTTCAAATTGCAACTACTGCTGCCTCTGCGGTGCTTCTTCCACCGCCACTGTTTAGTAACAACTGAGCTGGCTCCTGCGCTAGGCAGGAAGGTGGGCCGGGGATCAGCCCCGTCCCCACACACGGTCCTGCAGAGGGCTTTAGAAGTTGACGTCAGAGAACAGTTACGAATCAAACAAGGCAAGTTTCTTTTTGTGAAAATTTCTGAGGAAAATGAAATGTCTGCAACCATCATCCATGATTCTGTGATTCTGTGATTCTGTGATCATCCAGGGGGATTTTAAGGAAGGTTGAAGGTTTGCAGACTTGAAGGAGAGGAACCAGTAGCATTAATAGCTGTTGGCTTGCTTCCTTTCACCCACTTGAACCCAACATCTACTGCAAACAGTCCTCTAGCTGAAGCTGCACCTCCCAGCCGTACCAGTTAAAGCGTTACTGGTCTCTGGCATTAAAACCACGACACCCACATACACACGCTCTCTCCCAGAAACCGTTGCACGTATTAGCATGGCGAGAGGGAGGGAAATTGCTCTGCCCTGGAAATGCCGGCTCCCTGCCTGGGGAGCACTCTACTGCCCTACAGAAGGCTTTAAAATACCCAACAACCCAAAACATCGAAGATGTTTTAAACCAAATCTGGGTTAGGGAAACACTTCTGCTGACATAACGCATCACCCTGTGGGTAACTTGGTGTGTGCGGCAGGGGAACACCCCTCGCCCTTCGGCAAAGGGAGGCAGGGGATGCAGGAGCATCCAGGGCTGCAGAAGAGGGAGGGGAGGATCCAGCCTGAGCGGCCCCGAGGGTTTTGGTGTCCAGCGACAGCCCAGGCTCGCAGTTCCACCCGCTGCCTCCGAGACAGACGAGCAGTCTCTGGTGGCTTTCCCCTCCTTTGTACTAAAGGGCAGGTGGTGGGGCTCTTCTGGTTTGTTCCACACAAAAGAAACAGATACAGCCCAGTTATCTTCCTGAAAGGGGTCCCCGGTAACAGTCTCGTGGGAGACGAGGTGGGGCGGCAGCACCCCCCCACCCCAGCTGCCCTGGCCTGGTTGCCTCCCCGTAAAATCAGCAGTTTTCCCGTGCAGCACGCCGGCCGGCCGTTATCCATGGGTGAGACATGCGCTGCTGTCACTGGTGACAATACTGGGGTGTGACTGCACCTGCCGCGGCCCCGATTAGATTGTGTTTGATGGCAGGCTGCTCGGGGGAGATTACAAGCACGGCACGGGCATCGGCTCCTGCAGCATCTGTGCGCATTGTCCGGGGGGCTAATCCACCGTTTCAGACCTGGGGTATCTTGCCTCATTGTCCCGCCACCTCTCAGAAACCTCTGTCTCAGAAACTGTGCTCCCACGCAGCCACTGCTCCCTCACCAATGCCTGCCCACGCCACTGGTTCAGCATCGTCGTCCCACCCTGGACCTCACCGTCCTGCCACCGCCCCTCCACGCTGCCTCCTTCCCAGGGCAACGGACGTGACCCCGGGAGGGGGCAGGCAGGGGGTGCTGCACCCTTGGGCCACAGCCCTGAGGAGGGTCTGGCAGCACAGAAAGACCCCCTTTTCACAGTGTTTTGGTGGAATTAAAGTTCTCAAAAACACTCCTTACACAGCATAACCTTAATAGCCCCGTGTTGGAAACTCACATCGTGACCCAGGTTCTTGCCAGGAAAAGAAAATCAGCATCTCACTGACGAGATGCGCTGGGTGGAGGAGAGGCAGCGGGCGCCAGACTGCAGAAGCGCACGGACACCCGGGGCTGGTGCGGGCAGCGGTTCAGGTGGCGGCCGGTGGCCCCGGTGAGGGTCTCCAGCCTTGCTCTGGAGGGACTGCAGCGGCGGCACCGAACGGTTAGAATTACGGCTTTGCTATTGTTAACTACATATTATCCTGTGTGTGTGTGTGTGTGTGTGTGTGTGTGTGTGTGTGTGTGCACAGCTGGGGAACACCAGGACCAGTGTTTCTGTAACGCGTCTTGTTGGAGCTGTCCCCAGTGTCAATGTGTTCAACAGACACGCAGGCGCTCGGAGCCCCAGCCCCGGAAGCCTCCCCTGGGACTGACCAGCCACTGAAGGTCTTACTGAAGCCTTCCTTCACGACAAAACCTGTCACTTGTTCCTGTGACATTCCCCATGAATGATCTCATCCGTCGTGTTTCTACACCAATAGCAGAAACAACAGCCAGACCCGCGGGCCGCGAACAGCAGTTGTTAACTAAGGAGGGCCGGGACAGCGGCTGGGCCCGAGCCCAAGTGCACGGGCTGGCCAAGTTCACGCAGTTCCATCAGCTTCACTTGCAAAACGGGTGGCTGCGACGGCCTCTGGGGGGGCAAAGCTGCGCTTGGTTAGACAGGAGCTTCAAAGCAAAGAGAGTTATTGTCGCACGAGCCCTCGGTCCTTGTTTGTGGGTATCCATCCATGTCCCCATCCACCTTGGGACAACAGGAAATTTCAGGGTCTGTTTGCAGAGGAAACCTCCTATATGAGAAATGATTTGAGCTTTATTAGTATCATTACTGGTAGCACACCCCTCCCTCAAAGGCTCCAAGATGATCTCGGCTTGTTTCATCAGCAGGTGCTCCGGCTAAGGGCTGAGGGATTCCGCAGGGGAACACAGCGCGGCCGGGATTGGAAGCAGACAAGGTGGAGGGCGTTGCTGTTATCCCTGTTCGAGCTTGGAGAATCTGTGCGCCCCGGTGGCAAAACGAAAACAAAACCCACTTTTTTTTTTTTTCTGGATTGCTTTAAACCATCTTTTCACTAAGGAAGAAACACACGTGAGCATCTCAAAGCACAGCTGTCACACCAGCCACAGTCTGAAAGGAAAATATCTTCATTTTATTGAAATGTTTAATCTCTTCTTTTTTTCCCTGTCAAAACTATTCCCTAAACACCAGTGACAGTCCCGCGTGTGGCTCCCTGCCCCCCGCCCCGGCGGCCTGAGGATGGGGAGAAGGAAAGAACGAACTTCTGACAGCCCGAGCGATGCCCCAGTTACAGCAACGGGCCGCGCAGGGGACGGAGCCGCCTCGGGCACAGCCCGCACCTCGGGCCCCGCTGGCAGCTGGCGGAACGTCGGCGAGTACTTCGAAGGAAGTACGAAAGCAAAACCCCCTGCTGGGATCATACTGAAAATTAAACAGCGGAATCAGGATTCGGGTTTGCCCCGAAAGCACGCAGTATGAGTCGGGCTGTCGAGTTCCCACCCTACAGCGTTTGTCAGGCCTCCCACAGGAGGGCGAGGATTGAAAGAAGTCAGGAGCGTGAGAGGCGGCCGTCAGGGTGCCCAGCGCCGGGGCTGGCACACTGGGGGCTGGCACACCGGGGGCTGGCACACCAGGGCTCACACACCGGGCTCACACACTGGGGCTCGCACACCGGGGCTGGCACACCGGGGCTGGCACACCGGGCTGGCACACTGGGGGCTGGCACACTG
>VWZZ01006512.1:245293-287209 GCA_013399095.1 Psophia crepitans | reverse complement strand
CACACTGGGGGCTGGCACACCGGGGCTGGCACACTGGGGTTTGCACACCGGGCTGGCACACCGGGGCTTGCACGCCGGGGGCTGGCACACCAGGCTGGCACACCGGGGCTGGCACACCGGGGCTCGCACACCAGGGGCTGGCACACCAGGGCTGGCACACCGGGGCCTGGCACACTGGGGCTGGCACACCGGGGCTCACACACCGGGGCTCGCACACCGGGGCCTGGCACACCGGGGCTCCGGGGCCAGGGGGACATGCGCACCCCAGCGCGGGCAGTGCGCCCACCCGCCGGCACAGCCCCGTGTCTGGCCTGGGCAGGCAGAGAGGGGGCTGGCAGCAGTGTCCACTTCAGAGCACCCTTTAGTTTTGGAGAGGAAATAACCTCACCGCTTCGTTTTTATCATTTGGTTCATCAAAGAAGGGTTCGATGTATTCAGCGAGCAAGTTGTGGACTTGTGACAGCCACAGAAGGGTAAACAGCCACGGCCGACCTAAACCCCGCTTCGCCGTCGTACCTGCGGGCTGGGTTCGAACGCCACGATGCGATCTTCACAGGCAGAGGAACCGCAGTGACCCTTTCCCAAAGCCTTTCTGCACCTCCCTTCTGGGGGAACAACGCGAACAACCGCGCAAGCCCAACGTGCCAGAAACGGCCTGGCTTCAGACCGGGCAGGGATTTCTGTTCTGCACAGCGTGCAGGCAAATATCGATCCAGGCAGCGGAGACAACTGCGGAGCATCACCTCCCTACTCATGACATTGTTTTTATTTCTTCTTCTTAGAGCTGTCCAAAAATGCCTGTCTTGCATAATTAACACAACTCCAGTTTGTGACACATCAAAATTCTAATTATACCTTTTGTACCTTATATACACCGTAGTTTGAACGTCTTCAGATCCGGCAGGCAGATGAAGTTTAACAGGAAATATTACATCAACAGATGCTACTACCTAGTTATCTTTGCTCAGCCTGGGAATAAATTGCGGGGTAAGGCAAGACAACATGTTTTCTAATAGAGCCACCATCTGCTAATTTGAGAAGCTGCTGTCACTGATGTATATGTAAAAATATTACTAATATCATTCCCGAGACAGCTACTATTATGTATTAACTTTATTGTAACTATTGACTAGTACCGAGACAACAGCAATAAGAAAGTATCGTAACTAATGAGTCTAAGAGGAAAATAACTTTGAAGAGAATTAGTTGAGAAGGGGCAGTTATTTCTCTTGGGAACCTTTAGATAACAAAACTGGGTTTTATCCTCCTTTTCTATCGTATTCTGTTAAGAAAGGGAAATATCTGTTGCTTGACATCAAACAGGGCTCTTCTGGTTGTGGAAACTTCCAGTCTTCACACACAGAGAGAACAACAGGGGGGTTGTTTATCAGAGTTTATCAAGAAAAGAACTGATTGTTGGATTGCCAGCAGCAGAGATGAGGAGTTACAATTATTGCTTGTATAAAACGAGGTGATGGGAGCTGACGAGGTGCCAAGGTGTCTCAGCACACAAGGGCACCGGGGCCCGGCTGAGCACGTGGCTCATCTCACTGGCATTGGGAAAGAAAAAAAGCAGCTAATGGAGAGATGACTACTGAGAGAGGGTAACCCCCCCCAAACCCCTCACATTCTTCACAGCCATGGAACGAGTAAAAATGACTCTGTGGCCCTGGAAGGCTTGCATGGTTTGAATGGCCCTGGTCTGCATGGCCCTGCACCTCTGCACACCCAGCACGTGCACCGGCGCTCCCAGCGCACGGGTTGGGTTTGATCTTCCCAGCAAAGCACCAGCTTTACAACCGAAAGCACCGGCATTAACAGCCTCGTGCCAGCCCCTTCCCATGCTTCTGGTCTCTGGGCCCAACGGGGCTTGTGCCCCCCCAAGGTTGAGGGAGCGGGCAGATGCTTTGGATGCTGCTGTGCCTGTCAGCGGGAATGCTGCCCGTGGGCTCGCCGCTGTATGACCAGGTCACTCAGGAGTAACAGTTCCTGCTTCCAGTGACTAGGAGCAGCGTGCCCTGGCCACGCAGAAGCGAGCAGCTCTCCAGACAGACGCTGTTTCCTGGCCTCTGCCATCTGAGCTGTAGAAGAGAGCAGAGCTGTAGACCTCTGCAGACCAAGAGCTTGCTTTTGTTTCAAAGCTTTTGTTACGATTGGAACAAAAGCAGCTTTTTACATCTCCAGATGGAGGAGGACGCTACAGAACACAGGATCACTGCTGAACATAGCAGTAAGCAAGCCAAATTCCCATGCACATCCTGGGCACCCAGCTAAACCCAGCACCTGAACTCACGGGCGAGCACAGCGCCGGCAGGCAGCTCCTCAGCCCTCGCCGCAGGAGCCTCCTCGCGGGCAGGAGGCCTTCTCGGAACCCGACTTTTTGTTCAAGTTGAACTCTTCTCTCCCTCTTCGGAGATTTGCTTTTGGATTGAAGATATTAATGACAATTTTTCATCATGCCAATATGTTTTTTGGCAGAACATAGCTGTAGGCAGAAACCTCTTTTCAATAGAAAAGCTTCTTGCTAAATGCTTTTTTCCATACTAGCTCTTGTCTTCATCATAAGTAACGTTGGAACCAGCGAAGTACCCAGTCCCCACCTCACTGATACAGCCTGAGTCTGACCCATTTGTTGGTGTTGCTTCGGGGGGTGTTCTAACAGTAATAACTTTCTCACTTGAGAACTGGAATAAAAACTGCTGCATGCTAAGTACGATTTGCACCCTAGAGATGTCTTCTTGCATCCCAGAGAATGAATGGCCTCAAACAGTTGCAAAGCTGGACAGAAGCCAAAACCCCCAGAAATTCAGCTGAGGAACATCAGTCCAAAGCCCAAGGCCAAGTCTGAAGGAGCACCAGTGAATGAAACGTGTAGAGCCCCACAAATTTCAGAGTTTGATTTGTTGTGGAATATCTAGTGCTGAAGATCTGAGCTGAACATGCCCAAATCAAAAGCAACGGACATCTGATTATCTATTATCGTCATGTAAAGCAACACTGCAGTTGAGAAAGGATGCCAAGGAATAAGGGGAAGATGAGCTGCAACCTCTTGCATCCATCCACGATCCAAAGTTCAGTGAATATACCTACTTCAGGCAAGTGCTGCCTTTACACAGGGAAACCTCAAGCCAACAAAACTCTCCAGCCAAAGCTTATCAGACAAGCCTTGTGGAAAAGGTAGTGTTCTAAATGTCACTGTGAAATTAAATGGCAGAGTTTAACGTTAACATTAAACACCAAACAGACTAGGAACTTTTCTAACTCTTCATCAACGGCAGAGCCGCACAGACAGCGCTTGTCTCCAGGTCAGACGTTCATGCACCCACTGGAGAGAGCGAGGACGACACGCGAGCCCCGGGCGGGAGCTGGGGTGCAGTCCCTGCCACCTGGGCCCAGCGTGCTGACTGAGAGCTGCGGCTGGTGAGGGGATGGCAGCAGCAACTTGGGACCTCAGTGGATCACCGGATCACCTACAGGCGTCCTGGGGGGTCTCAGGAGGGCCAGCGCTGGCGCTTGCCGAGGCAGGCAGCAGGAACACACTCAGGTGCGCAGGTGTGGGCGCTGCAGCAGGACAGCAGGTAAGAAACAGACTGTGATGGAAAGGAGGATGTGAGCGTGCTGGTTGTTTGCAATACAGGAGTATTAGCATATAGACTACAGGGTATTAGTATATAGACTACAGGGTATTAGTATATAGACTTCTAATACTCTACAGGAAAGATTACATCTTCCATGCTTTCACTAAGAGAAAATATCGCGCTGTGTTGAGGTCCATTTAAAAATGAAAGTCATGTAGATATGTGCACATAAACTTCATTTTTTAAACAAACATGGTGTGCAGTAGCAAAGAGTTATAATGCAAAAATATTACCTTAATTTTTAAACTAAAGTTATTAAGAATCTGCACAGTTCTTCAAAAAGCATCCTTAGAATTTATGGCTTTAGGTGGTACCAGAGGATTTAATTTATCACTTTGGCTCATCAGGTAAGAGACTTCATCACTTAATTAGCTCTCTGCACTTGAACGAGCATTTATTTCTCTCTCATTTCTCCGTTAATCATCCAGCTCCGCAGGCGTTTGCTCCTGCTGTGTCTGACCACCGCTCCCAGCAAGCGGGCCAGTTCTAGCACTTGCAATCCTTGTGCCTCCCAAGTCCTTTGCTACGCGCAGCGCTCGTGGTGGGGGAGCGTTAAGCACCCGTTCGCCCCCGCTCCGGAGGCCACCCCAGGGGCCCGGGAGGGGCAGAGGGAGCTGCTGGCAGGGTGCTGGCCCCAGCCCGAGGCCAGCGCGGCCTCCAGAGAGGCCAGAACGGGGAGGTCATGGCAGGGCCCGCGGGCTGGCCGGGTGTCCGTGTTGTTTCCAAAGGGCTACAGAGACACAAGTTTTCTCTCTTGTTTCTGTACTTCATACAGGACAAACCAGTTCACGGTGGGTTCCCCTGACATTTCTACATCACTTCTGCTGGGCTCACAGTTGTCTCACCTGACCCCACTCCTCGAAACAGAAGAGACAAACCAACCGCTTCGCACAGAGCTCCCGTGCGTCCCGTCAGCGGGAAGTGCAGTCGGGGCAGGGGGCCGCCGTGCCGCAGCCAGGACGGTGCCCGGGAAGGCAGCACGCCAGCGGTGAGCCGGGATCTCCCGCTGCACCGCGTAACAACCCCTACCTCCACCCGACGCGCTGCAGTTCTGACACGGCACCGCGGCATCCCTCCTGCATCCGCCGCAGATGCCAGCGCGGGGGCTGGTTGCTGCGGTAACTCACCCCCACATGGCTCCTGGCCTCATGTGCACAGGCAACAAGCATGGGAGAGCATTTTTTGTATATTAGCTCCTAAAACAAGCCTGGTATGACTAAATTGCAGCAGTGGTACCTTAGAAATTAAGTAACTGCTTAAATTCCACAACACAGAGGTGTTCTTACTCCGTTCCTGGACTACTGCAAGTACTGAACTAAAGAGAGTATCAAACTTAAACCCCAATCACCACCAACCCCCCCAAATTCCCAACCCCTCCTCCCATACCTGATACTCTAAACACATCTCCAATCCTTAGCAAACAACTTGGACCTCAAAATGCCACAGTCCAAAAATGTGCCTGAGCTGCAGCTCTGTGCAAGGGAGGAGCAGCACTGAAACACGTGACACTTACGGTGGTCAGGAACGCGTCAAGGTGAACACGGCCCTGAAACTTCACCTGTATGAGAGCTGCCAAAGCTACTAATTAGCTGAGAGAAAGAGGAACAGTAGCTGGTGCATGAACAGAAGCAGTAACTGTCAAACTTGCAAAACCAGCCTTGAAATCCCTTGGCAAAGCGCTGCAGGGCGGATGCCTTCTGCAGGCACAGCCAGTCAAAGGCTCACGGTCAGAGGTTGTTTTGCTGAGGTGGCAGCTTGCAGAGCTTTCCGTAGATATAGAAGGTAAATTCCCCCCTACCGTTTCTGTGGAAGATGTTTCTGTAACCCAGCACGAACAGCGCTTTGATGGGACCGCGAGCGGAAATGGCTCGAGCAGGGCAGAGAGCACGACGCAAACACCTCCCGCGGTTCAAATAGCTGCACCTAGGAACAGCACCACGATCTCGGAATGCTGATCAAGAAACACCTCCAGCGAGAAATCTGCTGCCCCGCAGAAGGCGTACGAAGTGGAGAGGACAGAAAACGAGTGGACTGGCAGAGAAAGACGCCCATGTAGGACAGACAGGGGACGGTATGGGTCCCCTTTGGCGGTTCGTCACAACGCAGAAATCCACAGGAGGCGGCTGACCCAGGACTAGTGGCACTTGGTGCCATGTTAGGTCCCAGCACCATCTTCTACACATCAGAGAGGGGCACAGCAAGGAGACAGCAAAGGCCAAGGACGTGGAATTCAAAATGCCAAAGCAGAAGCCCAAGTGAATCCCAAGCCATTAGTTTTGGAGAGCTTAATGACCCCCTCATGCTCCTCTGTTCCTCTCACTCGCTAGAAATCGGACCACCCCGAGAAGCTTAGTGCTGCGTTACCAACAGCTTCTTGCAGTTAAATGACCCCACCCCACTGCGCGTGGGGAGCAAAAATGGAAGCAGCGCATCGGCCTTTCTGAACCGCAGGAACTCGCCCTTCGCCAGAGCAGCCAGAGCTTGTTTGGATTACCCTACCATCTTTCTCCCAAACCTATTCAACACCCAAACCCCAGCAACAAACGCCCAAGTTACACAGAAACCTTCAGTTATGGACAGAGCAGGCAGCAAAGTAACTTGGCCTAGCAGATAAATAAACATTATCCCCAAACAATTGCACTTCAGGAAAAAAACACCCCACAACCCAAGGCGTCAGGACAGAAAGGGCACCTCAAGCCAGAGCGCGCTTTAACAAACGCCTTGGTTTAGTCACGTATCTTAACCCCACTGATTTCAATGGGATTTAATTTACGCACGCTGACGTTCTGCAGGGCTTTGCTGGGTGTGAGCCAAAGGAAATGGGTGCCTCGTGCCGTTCGCCCTTGAGCAGCAGAGTATTTCACCTTGACACCAACGATTAAACCAGTTACAGCAGTTTCCTAGAGGCAGCGGTGCAATACGAAAGCGCCTTTCCACCACCATTCCCTTTGCAAGGAGGGCTCGGGAGGATGAAGTTCTCCTCCACAGACCCTCCTGCCGCTGGCAGTTTGCAGACGATGTGCCCAGGTCCCGATCTCCGCGGTTCCACGATGTTCTCTCTAGCACGTTCGTACAGAGTTACATTTGCAACATCTCGGGTACAGACCCTCTCAGTTCCCACCCAGGCTGGCCAAGACTGCGTACCATCGCACCACGTACCCACCAGAGCTCTCCGGTAGCGGATTTCCGCCACGCCGCGCCAGCAGGCTGCCCGGGGGATTACATCATGCCAGGGGATTACATCGCGCTGCCCACCTCAGCACCGCTGCTCCCGCATGCTCTTGCTGTCCCACGAGGACTTGCAGATGGACGAGCCGACGCAGCCGCGGAGCTCCCCCGCCTGCCAGGACAGTTCCCAGGGCTAGTAACCCGTTCTTTTTCTAGCCACATTTCCCAAGGAAAGCAGCACGCTCCGGCCGAGACTCGCGTGGGTATCTTCGGGAGGCGACAGGACCACCGGCGGGCAGCGGGAGCTGGAAGGCAGGTAAGCTTCAAAAAAAACACAAACCAAAAATCTTGGAAGTGCCGTTTGAGAAACCTGTACAGGCCCGGGGTGCAGATTACCTTAACTGAGCTGAAGCTCATGATTCAACATTTCCCCTCCCTTTTGGTTAAGGAAATTATTTTATTATATCCTTTAATAAAGTTTGGGGCTTTTTAAATTGGGAGGAGCACAAGAATATAGCAACTACCTATGCACAGATACATCATTTTGTAGACAAGAGTTTATTGCACAGTAGGAAATAGAAAAAGCATTTATACAAATTAGGAAACTGTGACAAAGTATTAGCTACACATTACAGTACTAGACCATGTCTCAAGCTTTAATTTTTGGTAAGTCAATTGCACAGGATAGTTAATGCACAGGTACAGCTCATTCACCAATAAATATTTCACTACTTAACACCCTCCCCGAGAAAATCCAAAACTCAAGCTCATTTGCAGGTTACTTCAAGCGTGGCTGTCACTCTGGAAGCAACGACATTAATACCCATGTACATACATCCACCTTCCAGCACAGATGAATCTGAAGATGGACAGGACTAGTTAAGGACGCGTTAACTCTGGCACTCGTGGTGACCACGCACAGCACCTCCCTCGGAGCCCAGCCAGCGCGCGGCAGGACCGCCAGGTCCCACGGCAGGCAGCACTCTCAGCTGAAGGTTTCAATGGCTTTGTCCACCACACCAACGAGATTCAGTTTTGGGTTTTTTTTTTTGCTACCTACTAAATGAAAGGCTCTATGATCATTTTTCTAAAGTAAAATATTCCATCATGGCAATCTTAAAGCAACACTGCTTACCAATGTTTCCAGGGCAGGAGAGGCTATTAACCGTATCTGAAAACTCCCGAATTTTAATTACCTCACACCCCGATATTTTCATGCTTCCGAAGCACCGAGACTTTTAAAGACCTAACAAAACATCAGCGTCCTCACACTCGCCCGCAGACACACAGAGGCAAGTCAGATTCTCCGGTATTTTGAAACAAAACCAAACATTAGAAAACCTAATGTGTCCTCTTTGACCAGACCATTCAACCCGAGTGCGCAAAACAGTCCGGTGAGCAACACTGCCCTTTCCCAAAGCAGATCAATAAATTCTGCCTCACTCAAAAAGCTTGGCAGCTAGCCCTGGCCTGGTCACTCTGTTCCCTTTGTCCAATGAAGCAATGAAACACCCTACGGAGTAGCTCATTTGCCTTTCAGAAGGGGATCAGCTGCTTCCTGAAGGTGCCTCCACCTCCAACAGTGAGGTCCCGGGGCTCAGAGGCCAAAGGACCCCAACGAGAACTTACTCCTGGCACCTGGTCCACGGAGATGAACCCTGCCTCCGAGCTCCGGAGCCGCTGCACACACACAGGGCTACATAGGAAGTGTCGGGTCCCAACACGGAGCCAGGGTTCCTCACCTTCGGCAGACCGCATTTAAAGCTGCTTCATCTTTTCTAAGTTTGTGTGTGCTGGAAGCTTTATCTTGGGTTTTCATAGTTTGAGGGTAGACTTTCAGCATTTTTATTTGAATGCATAGAAATTCATTTGGCCTGGAAAACAACCAAGTAGGGGTTTTTGTTTGTTTGCTTTTCAAAATGACCCCAGAAAAGCAAAGGCTGGTGTCCAGAACACCATCCCTGTACTTCAGCCTGAAGAACCCCAGACTTCTCGCTCATCTCGCCCATTCATTTTGAGCCCTCAGCGCATCTTACCGCGTGACTAACTATACGATACTTCGCTTGCTACGAACGGGCACTTTTTCCTCATGTTTCTATTTAGTGTTCTTCCAGAACATGAAGAGACCACCTTTCCAGAAATCAGATCAGCAGAAGTCTTAACTGGGTTATTACATACAAGAAAGATTATCATCGTAACAGTCCAGCACAGCACGAATCTTTGCGCCCTCTGACAATTAGTAGGTCTCTCAAAAAAGCCCAGGTGATAATGTTTATTTACTGGCTCCGTTGAGGTTTTGCTTCCTTGCGCAGCTTTTCATCCATCTGTCAGTTGTTGCCAGATGTTGGACATCTGACCATGAGGACGAGCTACATCCAAGGGACTGGAATGTCAGTGACTGATCCCAATACATACATGAGGAAAGAAAGAAACTGAGCTTTGAAGGAGACATATTCTTAACACTCAAATATTAAACCACAATTATCTTCACTTCGGAAAAAGCTCCCTCTTTTCTCAGTTCACTGATGTCACACCATCTTATATACTCAATAGGAGGCTGTTACAACATATGTATAGATGTAAAACCTTATTTAAATACAGTATGTAAAAAAATAATCCCTGGATCTTGAACAACCAAAAGTGAAAGATGGAAGAGAGAAAGGTACATTTATCATTTTGTGGCCAACAGAATTTTTAAAAAATCATGTTAAGTCATACAGTACATGAAAATTAATTTTCCTGCTTAATTCTGTCAACATTTTTTCCTATGACAGCTATGTATGCTTACCTGATTTTTGTACAGGATGAGCAATCCATCTCTGAAAATAGATTTATAAAACATATATTTACAGTAAATCTTATAACTCCAGTACGTATGGAAGAAGCAGCTGGGAAGACCCAAGGCTTTACTGTCTCAAGATAAACTTTAACACCACAGCCAGGCTTTGACGCATTCATCCCCCAACAGAGATAGGCAGCTTCATCCCAGAAATGCACAACTGCCTCCAGTCCTTAGCTGCTTGACTGCCAGAGAATGGCATAGGAAACTCTGACAGGTTCAGGTTTTTCCTTGTATCAAACATCAAACGACAGGAGGAAGAAGAAAAAAAAGCCTTTTTCATTCCTAACTCTACCAGTCCAGTTCTGTCTCTTTGGATCTGAAAAAATTTCATCATAACTTCATTCCCTGTACCACCTCTACTCTCTGAGCCCTTTGTTCTGACACCCGCAGACTCCAGGAGGTGCGGAAGCAGTGTGGAATGTCCCCTACCCAAGGATGACACTCTGGTCTGTTCTGAATGTGGCACAGCTACTGCTGCTCAGAGAATCTGAGGTTGCCAGAGAGAAGGAATTCCAGTTCAACGGTATCATCCGTGGTCTCTACTGGTACATTACTCTTTTCCACAGGGGGTGAGTAATTCTGTACTTCATGTGTTGAAGCCAGTATCCTTGAAGTCCCATTGCAGGAACATGTCTCTGGTTGCCTGATGTTGTCTGAACAAATACGGTTTGGATGGTAAATGCCCGGACAGGCATTTGGTTGGCAATGACTAGGGACATAGTATTTAGCTGCCACTGGACTTGATTCTTTTTGATTATGAAAGGGATTATTAGTCATGCAACAGGTCTGGAGACAGTTGTTATTTTTGAATCCATGATGAAGACCTAATTTAGCAATAAGGGGCTTCCCAACATTAACTTCCTTTCTTTCATCCATTGTATCTTCTATTCCTGGATACTCATAGTGCAAGCAAACAGTGAAGATCAAGTGTTCCTGCAAAAGGGGAAAGAGAGGAGGGTGAAAAAAAACCAAACCAAACCAAAAAAGAGAGAAAAGGTTATACTTCCTTCCCAAATAAACAATACAGGAAATGCTTAAAGAGGCATGATCTACTAGAGAAGAGACTAACCTTTTTTTAGGAGCTAAAGACATATATTAGGCAAGACTTGTTTACTGAGGACCTCTTTTGGCTAATGCTTGCTCACTTGATAGTCTTTATTTCTAGAAGCACTTACATTACACCAGCTGCCAAAAGCAGTGAAGAAGACATATCAAGTGATGTCCAGCACAGATCCTCATGACACAAAGAGAGAGATAAACTTAACAGTGCCGCAGTATGTTGGAGGAAGAATTTGTCAAACACTGCATGCCCAAGAGCACCAGTTGGAACGGAAAGAGATGATGTGTAACATTTTCATCTCCTACTAATGACTTTGTTAGATGCAGCTCTGCTTCAGGTCACATTTTTGTTGTGCTACATGGCATAGGAACATCCTCACAGTCTGCAATAGATGGTATTCACAAAACCAATCATATTAAAGTTCAGTATGGGCCTAGAAAACACAAAGTGCCTTGCATGATAGTATCAGCACTGCATATGCATCGATTCCCTGGCTTTCATTTTTCAGCTAAGAAACTGAAGTCACTAAATTGTACTATTAACCATTTTTCCCCTCCAAAGAATGTGTTACTTATTATGCAGACAATACACAACTACCTCAATAGATCTGCAAAGTAACATGATTAACCTAAATTATCCGGCCAAACTTGTGAGGAATAAATTAATTAACAAATAATAAAATAATAAACTAATTAACCCTTAGTTTTTGCAGCGAACTTAGCCTGGTGTAGAGGCAGTGTTTGGGAAGGTCCTTTGATACTAAATAGCTTCCAGTTTCCTCAGGAGTTCCTTTATTGGCCTCTTTAGGATCCACATCCAGGTCCTGTTGCAAGAAATAAGAACTTAATTGAAGGTACAGAATTTGCAAGTCATAAAATATTTAGCAGTACTTCTTTTTATCAACTCAGCATTTTCTTCTTAAAAGGAAAGAAAAATCAACCTTGGATTACTGGCAAAAGCTGCTGAAACCACTGTTAGTCACAGGCAGAAGGGGTTAATTTGAGCAGGCTACTGTCTTTTGCTGATGGTTCTTGTCAAACTTGCTGTGCTTGCTTCAGGGTTGCTCTTGTTTACCTAACTTCATAGCAGAAGTACAGTACTACAACACTTATGCTGTAGGCTAAAAATACACATATTTATTATGCACACTAACTGAAATATTTTATTCATAAAGTATCAGAAATGTCCTGCATGTTCTACCTAGAAAGGTCTTCTGTGCTGTGTCCTCTTTCATAGACATCAAAAAAGATGATTCTCTGCCCCAAGGAGCTTTCCATTTTACTCTTGTCTTCACTTTACTGTGATCAGCTGAGTAACATCAATGGAACTGTACAGCATCACCCAGGTGCAAAGAACTGGAAAACTAAAGCCTAAGAAACCTTGTCCTGCCAGGTAGCTGTGTCCTTAGCTCACACAGGAGCTACTGACATTTAACATCTTCAAAGTAAATATAACAAATACTTGATATTAGACAACAAAAACCAAAGGGGACTTTGAAAAAGATGAGCCCAGATTAATTTTAATCTATTTTTATATATATTAAAAATATGCATTAAAAAAAAGTAAAATGAGTGTGTCTGTACACACATGTAAGTGCCTGGTTTCAACAGCTGAGACCTGCTTTATTACAAAAGATGGAGTTTGACATGGACAGACCAGACAGTTTTCAACCCCAGTGGAGGGAGATCCCCGGGACACCGATAGGGAACACTTACAAGTGCGAAGTCTGTAACGTAGGCTCTGCAAACTACTATTTCAGGTGGCTTCTTCACTATTCGTGTGTAGATTATCATGACGTTGGAAAACTCGGCTGCAAACCCCAACTGGATCTGAACACCACATTTGAATTCAAGATACATACTTTCTGGAAGCTCTGCAAATAAACGCCACATCATTACATTCTAAATAAAAGCCTATGTATTTTCTACTTCCTTAATTTTGTTTTTCAATTTGCAGTTTTAAAAAGGTACAGATCTCTTCCTCCTGCCCTCCCTCTACCCATCCCTTACATATTCACCCTGAAGCCAGCCAGGCAGCAGCACCGTTTGCTAGCACCACACGGCAACTGCAGAGACTGCCAGAGCACGCTAACTCAACTTCTGCTTTGCAGGTGCCTTTCCAATCTGCACAACTAGCAGCCAACGTGTCCCCTCACTACCACACAGCTTACTGACCCAAGAATCTATTTCATCTCTGTAATCAAGCCAGTAAGGTTTATACAATACATATCCGATATATAGGAGACACAGCTACAGCATTATAAAGAGCTCTGAATTTGACAGCAGAACAAGTTGCGGGTTAGTTTTTTGCCTTTCACAGCCTACGCACACATTCACAAAGCCTAGCCCACAGCAGTTTTCTTCTTTATATTTTGGATCTTTCTCAATCCGTAGGAATATATCTGACAAGGCTCAGGGGTCAGTGACGTCATTCTCTCTCTGCACGCTTTGTACTGATTTTTCTACTGCCACTGGAAGTGGATTATTTAACATTATCATAGACACGCCTTTATACAAATATAAAGACTATTCTCTTCCCAAATTCCAAACACATCCTCTTCTATGCATGGCTTAAAACAAATAAACCATAAGATAACATTATGTCCTTGTAATTTTTGTTTTGCATTTCTATCACTTAAACAGGAATTAGGGGCTTGATTCCACAAATGAAAATCTACACCTGTGAAAGAGTCTGCCTCCAAAACCAGTTATGTCTTAAAAATGCCATCTCTGACCCTCTACCCAATCTGTCAAAGCAATTTCAAAATGTACTCCACAATATTTCGGTGAAAAAAAGAAAAAGGTCTTAAATCCCACCGCCCTTCTTAAAAGAAGTCTAGAAAGCCTGGAACTGATCTCACCCTTTAGTTTTCTTAGTTGTACACATTGAAAACTCCTTTTCATCGTGCACTTTTACCATACAGTCCACCTGGCTATTTTAGGTGATCACTTTAGGAAGAGATTAATGTTGTCTTAAAAGTGTCATTGTCAGACACAAACAGACTACTGGGAGATTATCCCGGGAGGCAGGCATCATACAAGTCTTCCCTTTAGTGTCTGAGTGCTCTTAAATATCCTTACTCAGGATGAATTCTGCACGTCACCTTGTTCATTACAATCTCATGTAGCTGTAAACTCCAACACAGAAATTTTCAAGATCTGAACACACTAATGAAAATTCAGACATGAACTTGAATTTCTTCCATTTCCATTCAGTATCACAACCCACAAAAACTAGAGATTATTAAGGAAGCGCATCCTCTTATTTTTCCCATTGTGCAAGTAGGATTATCTAAGAAGCAGGCTGTACTATACCGTGAGCCTTGGCCCACTGTAGGTTCCGTGCCAGAGACTCTGCAGAAGATGTGGTTTGTTGAATGGGATCAGTTAACGCCCTCTTCTCGGACAAACTGCTGCGGATCTCCAAAGCTTGCTTGCCTTTGGTAAGGTGACATTTGCCCATATCTAAAAAGAAGATGCACATAGTTTCTCTCAAAATCAGCCCTGCTGAAATTCTACCTAAATTAAGTACATCACTGCAATGTTGCCTGGTTGCTATGGTTATGCCAGTATCAGCACTTCCATAAAACCTTCCTGCTTCAGAAGTATTCATTGCTCAGCTACTCGTTCACTTCAGGCTGAACTAGCGCACCAGCTGCCTGCAGGGCGTCCCGAGGGTTTCGCTTGTGTCCGAGTCAACGTGCTCACATGTATTTCGAAACCACTTTAAGCAATATCGCAGCTCTGATTCAGTAAGGTGCTAATTAAAGCAAGTAATTTCAAGCATATGAGTAATACTATTGAAGGGGATTTCTAAAGAATTAGGAGGTGACATGATTATTATACAGGGTTTCACCCAACTGTTACAGTCAGAATGTCCTCAAAGGCAAGAAAAATGAAGGAAAGGGAAGAGATCGGGACCTGCTTCAAAACAGTTTCAGGAACGATCTGTGGCTTAATGCATTTGGGCCTAAACACAGCAGCTCGGGAGCATCCAGCAGGAGGAGCTTTATTAGAGCTTCTCCAGGCTTCCAGGAAACACAGCCATGCTAGCTCTAGCTTGTACCTCTGCAAATGAGAGGACAGCAAATCCTCAAGTTCTTCTTTTGTATTTAGGTAATGGCAAATGGAGTAGTACTGTAAGCAAATAAAAAGCACAAATCTTAATGCAAAAAGCACTCTGCTTGACTGCACCTGGCAAAAGATTAAAAACCACATAGGCTATTTAACTTTTCACAGAAACTTCACGAAAAGTTTAACAGATAAGACTAAAAATACAGTACGGTAAGTTTGTTTTATAGGATCTACTCAAGCAGCACACCACTATCAGCAAAAAGACAGAGAATAATGCACCAGACAAACAAGCAAATGGTAACCAAGAACCACCACATTTCAATCTACATCCTGGGGGTATGCCAGATTCCTACTGCCATCAGTCTGACCTAAATTCCATGCTTATATTTCAGGTAGTCAACCAACGGTCTCTTCCCTTTGCTCACTAGAGCACTGACAGAAGCTCTGTCAGTTTAACCTTGGCATTTCATTTTCAACAGTCTGACCTGTTGACAGCAGACCTTCACTGTGCATATAGGATCCTCTTGGATCTTTTCTGCTTTTTGGATCCCTATCAAAAGACAGGCTGAGCAAAATGCTGAGACCTGCAGTCGCATCAAGTACACACCAAGAAACGACAGCAGAGCTTGGCTGATTACGTACATTACCTACACATAACAGGATCTTACACAAACAGCTCTTTGTTAATGGCTATCTATTCTTCTATGTTTTGAGCAAATGTTTGCACAGAAGCAGTCCATTTTCCCTCAACAGTTTTCACTTTATCACTTCTCCCATCAATTAGAAAAGACAATTACTGAACCAGGCATATTAAAACAGTGGATTGCTCTGAATAGTGCACTTACCCCTTTGATAGGGAGTACCTAACTATCACCACTATTGCACTCTGACGTAGGCAGGACTCAGTTAATTGTTTAAATGAATGTGGAAATGACTGGACTACCACTGGCAGCTAACACCACACGACAGAAGAGTAATTTTTGTGGATGGACAATTCAAGGCTCCACACAGAAAGACACTCAGAAGAAGTAAGTTCACTCAAAAGGGCAGTATAAAATTAATCACTACTAAAGAAGCTCAAGTCCCTCTATAATATTGTGAGGTTTGTTAACATGCTGCCCAGTAGCACCGGCTTCTTGATAAAAGCTGCTGTTTTAACAAACTGCAACACGAAAGACCTTAAAGTAGTTAACACATTCGCTGTGAGAAGAACAACATATAAGCAAATAAGCTTTTAGTAACGCAGACTGAGAAGAATGTTAGTGCAGTAAGCTGGAGTTCACCTTCTGCAACCTCATCAAGCAGTACAGTAATCTTCTTGTCTTCTAACAAACGGTCCTTCAAGAACTTCATGAAGATTCCATTGGCCAACCCCAACTGCTGAATTTCAAAAGCTTCTGCTCCTTGGCACCTATGAGATCATCAATATCAGACAAAGAGAAAAAAAACCACATTGAAACATCTGCATGAATAAGATCAACACAAGGGCAAAAGGAGTAAAGTTTTGTTGGGAATGGGGGAAAGAAACCCTACAATTTGAAACCCAGGCTGTGTCTAAGGCCAACCTGCTCCTCATGTTCATTTGCAGGCAACTCATCCTGGGAAGATTTCACTTACAATCAAGCCATAGACCACAGCTGATGTCAAACTGTTTATGAGGAGCTTAAATTTCTCATAGAAGACTTCATTAAAGCTCTTGACTACTTCTATTCAACAATTTTTGTACTTGACTTGAAAACTGATAAGAGGTTATTTAGCTTTCTGCAGAAGTAACCTCAAATATTTTCAACTGCAGTTGTAGCTTTATTCTTTACACCTAGAATAAGAAACACAGGGGCAAATCTATATGCCACTCCTCCAATAATTCATTAATTTATATTTTTTCCAGAAATTTAACTTGCATTAACAGAGGAGGCAGGTGCCCGAAGGCGGTACAGCATGTAGATTATAGTTAGTTCATCACCTGCTCCACAGGTGAACAGAGAGGACGGAACCACCCCTTCCCCATCAGCACAAGGAAACAGAACATTGTGGGTCTGAGGGTAAAATTTTCTTTTTTCTTCTCTGTGTTTTTTTCATCTCTAATAAATAAATCTTAGATGAGTAGAGTGTTCCTACAAGTAACTAATGAAAGAAAGATCAGGAACACTGTCCAGCAGTTTCTGGTTTGCTGAACGCAGTTCTCTCACTGGCATTACCCCATAGCTGAATGAGAACGTTAAAGACTGGGAATCATTACAAATCCATTTCCACAGCCAGTTAGGCTGTGGAATGATTCAAAGAACAAAGTATAAAAGATAGTATGAGGTCACAGAGATGGATATAAATTACTGGTCCTTTAACACCACAGTTAGTATTTTTCTGTAAAAGATAAGCTCTACAATCCCAGCCTCACTTCTAGCTCTTACTCTGTTGCATAGCAGGAGAAAAAGTTCCTTACGTTGCATATCCAAAAACAATGTTGGCCGTAACCTTCAGAGCATCTAAGATAAGAATTGTGTCATCATATTCATTTCTGGAAAAAAATAGAAAGACAAAAAGGTAAAATAATAATTTAAGAACAAATAATGGTAACAAACTCTACACTTGTTCAAAATACCGTAACAGCACCATTCAGAAACAGTCATTCTTTTCTCTCCTACAATTCTGGCATGAATGCTGACTGCTGAAAGACAACAATCAGCATCGTCAACACTCTCCATGAAGACAATGTAAAGACAGTCAGATATCACGCATTACTCAGATGAGGACATGTTGTATTAACGGATATAGGGTTTGGCTGCAATCTCTTCAAAATTATTTTTGATAACTAGCCATTTTAGGTTACAACAAAAACTGTATGAATGGGTTAATTATTTATTAATTTTCAAAACACGGTGTCTGCATAGTTAAGATGAGGCTTATGGAGCAGTATTTTCTAGTTGGACAGCAGATTGTGAAGCTGAATCGGGTCATCAGCATTTCATCAGCACTGAAGTTTAGAGGCTCTACAAACACTAAAGCACTAGCAATTTTCTATTACGAAACATTCCTTTGACACCAATTTTCACAAGGCTGACTGAAGCGCTGATTTCTAGTGCAAGTTTTATCAGGCATAGTAGTCTCCATGTGGAAAGAAAACAGTACTTTGTTTAGAAAAATCCAATAATGCAATTGATTTTTAAGATCTAAATAAAGATACAACATCCCCAGCATAAAAGTAGTCCACAAAATCCAGGCCTCTGAAGAGTTCTAAAAATAAGCACTTCACTTGAGCCCTTCCATCAAATTAACGCGCCTTCGATCATATGGATTCTCCTTCCTTCCCAGATGAAGATGGTTAATCATGCAAGAGGAAAGGGTCATTTTTCTTCTTTAAGATGCCTAATTTCACTTTCATCTACTAAGACTGATGCTTTATAGCTTTTAAACAATAAAAAAAAAAAAGAAGAAAGAAATGTCACTGAGATCAAGAGGCAAGTATCTATCCACAGAAACAGAAAGTCTAATCATCAGCTTCACACCTGTATCCAAGGCCAAAGGCAAAGTAAGTCTGTGACTTATTTCATAAGAGACTCAGATAAAGACTATTGGCTTTAAAAGCACTCAGGTGTAGGCTGTGTATTCTCAGAACTAAGAACTTTCAAGTACAGTGAATTCTCAGCATAGACTAAAGATTTCTCCCCAGCATGGAGCCCAGCTTTCTCTCAAGATCCCTTGCTATTCTCACAAAGTCGCTGTTCAGTTTTATTTGTTCACTTTTGATCTGCTGCTGCAGTGAATAAACTGAACTTCACAGTTGGTTCCCAAAACTACAGTCATTTTACCCTCTATCGCGAAGCAAAAACATCCCTCAAATATCTAATGTCAGTTCTCACTATTCATGCATTATGAGGTGATACCTTTTCCGACACATATCCAGTAGGAATACATTAAGTCCCGTCTCTTTTTCCTGCATTAGCTTGAGGATGTTCTGCACACACAGACAGTTTGCTGATCGGTAGGGATTTGGAGCATCGATAGGAACCATGAAACTGTTTCCATAGTTTTCGTAGCCATGGCCAGCATAGTATAACAAACCTGAGAGTACAAAACACATGTGACTGAAAACAGCTCAAGAGTACATTGGAACGTAAATCTTAGCATGGAGAAAAACTTCGCGCACTATGTCCGCACCATGTATGTGCCTGTGGAGATTAAGATCATCCAAGCTACTCCGAGCAATATCCACTTTCAAATATTGATACACCTTTGTTAATACAGGACGGAAGGGGAGGCAGGGAACCACGGTAACGTAACTTCACAATACACAGACACAACAAATTAGAAAAAAAAAAAATCACTCATGCCAATAGAATCAATTAGGTATTTGAATCAAACACACAAAGTTAAATACTTTTAAAATAGTTTAAGTAGAGTTATGACCTTTAACAGAAATAATCTGTTATGTATGACATAGCACTCAGACATGAACAAGGCAACGTGCCAACTGTAAAACATCATCTCCACATGCACTTACAAAGCTTTGAGTAGCAGTGAGTCAGTGCAGATTTTATAGATAGAATAAAAATAACACTGAACAGTTTGGATGGATTTCCCCTCCCCCTTTTCTTTTTTTCCAATGAGAGATGCTGTCATCTGTAAAATTATTTTTTTTAAACTATTGTCAATTTTTATTAATGATTGACAATTCTTAAAGGTACTTTAGCTAGGAAAAAAATCAGAGAAAAACCTTGCTTGCACTATAAGAACATTTTGCAAGCTTTTAGTTTTGCCATTTCCTCTGTACAGCCAGTTTTTCCATTCGTTTTTGTCTTTTTTTATAGGGAGCGATACGAAATATTTTTAGATTTAGAAGGAAAAAAAAAAAGAAAAAAGTAATTCCATGACTGTATTTGGTAGTACTTCAGAGGAGCTCCCATACCAAAGTACCAACAACTCATTTGTAGTTGATTGCATCTACATCTCTACAGTTACAGACTCGTGACTTTTGTGCATCTACTAAACAAATTCTTTGCATGCTTACCTAGACACAAAAGATTATCCTACAGTCATCTCCCTCGTGTCCCAATACACAACAGTCTACAATATTTTCAGATTTAAAATCTTCAATAAAACATGCAATAGTTTTGTATAAAGAAAATACACCAGCGAATTAAAAAAACTTTTCTTAACCCTGAAAAGGGAACTGCAACCTAGGCTTAGATTTTACTTACATTAATCAAATGTCTAATATTAAAGTGCTCTCAATTTGCAGTAAGATTAAATGATATTAGCATTAATAACCTCCACAGTCAGAAAATGCAGTTACCAGAGGGTTGTACGATTCAATGGAATTTTCCTACTGTCTGTTCCCAGGGCTGTTTTTATTTATCTGTGGTAAGTTCCATCTTCTAAAAATAACTTTTCTTTATCTATACAAGCAGTCCATGGGTCAGATCTTCAATTAGTATATAGTGCTATCAGTATATAGCTGAATAAAAGTCAACAGAGAGATGACAATTTATGCTAACTGGACATAGGGTCATCTTATGTCATTATTACTACTAAAAATAGCTATGAAATTTACATCACTACCATACTTAAGTACTCATAAAAACCAAAATAAACCTTACCCTAACATACTAACATGATCTACATTTAAATCAGCTTTTGTAGGTAGGTACGCTAGATGCTTCTGCCTTTTCACTACAGATAGCTGCAACAAATGAAAATACAATCATAGAATCATTAAGGTTGGAAGGCACCTCCACGATCATCTAGTCCAACCATTCTCCTACCATCTATATTACACACTAAACCTATATTACCCACCACTGGTCCCTAAGTACCACATCCAACCTTTCCTTAAACACCCCCAGGGATGAGGACTCCACCCCCTCCCTGGGCAACCCG
Source organism: Psophia crepitans (assembly GCA_013399095.1). Lineage (NCBI taxonomy): Eukaryota > Metazoa > Chordata > Aves > Gruiformes > Psophiidae > Psophia > Psophia crepitans. The sequence continues at coordinate 266,554 of VWZZ01006512.1, read as the reverse complement.
TTCCAATGCCCGACCACCCTTTCCCAGAAGAAATTTCTCCTCATCTCCAACCTGAACCTCCCCTGGCACAACTTGCAGCCATTTCCCCTTGTCCTGTCACTAGTTATCTGCGAGAAGAGGCCGACCCCCAGCTCGCCACAACTCCCTTTCAGGTAGCTGTAGAGGGCAATAAGGTCTGCCCTGAGCCTCCTCTTCTCCAGACTAAACAGTCCCAGGTCCCTCAGCTGCTGCTCATAAGACCTGTGCTCCAGCCCCTTCACCAGTTTCGTTGCCCTTCTCTGGACACGCTCCAGGGCTTCGATGTCTTTCTTGTGGTGAGGAGCCCAAAACTGGACACAGCACTCGAGATGCGGCCTCACCAGGGCTGAGTGCAGGGGGATGATACTTCTCTTGCACAGCCCTGCACTTTTTGTAAAGGAATAGCAAGGTATAACTATAGCCCTTCAAACTAAGCCTTGGGTTCTCTCTTACTTGTAAGCTCTCAAGTCATTAACAACTATGTCAAGGCCTTGCAAACTGCTCCATTCAATCAACAGAGCTCAGTTTCTTTTTATGGGAAACATAGTCAAGCAGCCAGCAAGTGCATACAAGGCAAACTCCAGGACAAAAGGTTTCACGTGAACGAAGAGCCTAAAGGTTGCTCATCTGCCAGAGTCTTGCGAAAGGCAACAGCTTTTTTCAATTAAAAGTTCGATGTCTAAAGGGCACAGAATTTCAAGCGTATGATTAAAAACCTAAACAAATAAAGGTACTGTTGGGCGGCTCTTTATAAGATTGCAATGGCTACCTGAGACCGTGTAGCTTCGAGAGTTAAAAACAAAGTTAAGGGCCAAGCGTATGACTCCATGTCAGGTCCTAAGTTAAAAGGAAACCCTTAAATTTGAGTTTCACAGAGTTTAGGCCTGGACTTAAATCAAGGTTATATTTGAGATTATATACATCTGAGTGGACATTACATCAGTAATTGGAACAACTGAAGGAAACAAGTCTCATGTAAAGCACATTTTATCAGAGTATTTCCTCAATGAATACAAATATTCCAGAAATAACAACTACATTTCTTTTATATCCTTGAGGAGATGACTGTGCTATGCTTATTTGACGAGTACCTGCAACAGTTAATATGTTGAGCTCAAGATCAGAAATAAATCTCTGCATACCCAGAGTAAACATGTTTGGAGGGCTTCATCAGACACTTTGACACAACAATTTTAAGTAGGCTCAAGTTCCTCACAGACGTCAGCATTGAAGTGGTATCTGCATGTCTGTCTCTCTCTCTTTTTGTTTTTTTTCTTTAAAACATATGGGTCTATGCTTTTACCCTTTGTGGAACACAATATTAATTGCACCCTACATTTAGAACAACATAAACTAAGACATTAGAGGAGACAATCATGATCACTTTGTTTCCTATTCCTGTTTTTAAGGAACAGCATCTGAAATGCCACTTTCCTGGCAGTAAGCAAGAATTACAGACTGTCATATTAGGCTTCACGAACATGGGTAACAAGGACTAAACAGAAGTAGCCACTATGCCTCTTCTATTTGGAGCTATGCCCACTAAAAACGCAATAAATCACTACCTGTTTGTGCACTGACAGTGCCTTTTATATGCTTTATGCCATTAATAGCCTCTATGCAGAAAAAACAAAGCGACCATTTAAATCAAAATAGTTATTGCCAAACACTAGCTGAAAGAATGCTTTGCTTACCTTTCAGAAATGCCAACTTGCTGGAAACAAACCACTGTAAAAATATGCCTTGTGAGAGGTTTCATGTGCTGCTGGTGAGAAACTCATTAAAGCCTTTCACTACTTTATTTTCTAAATTCATGCCAACAATTATTGAAAAAAATGAGAAGGTGCAAGAATCTAAAAGCTCACTCAAATGTGGAAGCACATCTATTTCCCATGGAACAAAAAAAGAAAACTGCTATCAGAAAGTCTACTATACTGCCACAATTAGTCTTCATGTCATGCAAGTTTTGGCTCTGACATAAATACCCAAATGTCAGATCAGCCAGTTCTGCACTGACAGCATCAGGTAACACACCGTTAAAAAAGTCATACTAAGAAATAATCTGACCTTGTGTTCCAAAAAAGATTCAAACCATTTTTTCTCGGGTGGGTGTTACTCTAGGAATTCTGCAATATAAATAGGACAACTAGCAGAACTTTTTGGTCTCTGTTCTAAGTAATTTCTGGAGTTGTTTATGCAATCTTAACTTTTAGGAAAAAGACGAAAATAGTGGCAGTCAGCAGCAAACTCCTCAAAGCCCACAGCAGAACTTCTCTTACACTCCTCGCCAGGCTACTTCAGGCCCTTTTGTGCAAGACATGAAGGTTTTTGTTCTGTGCATCAATTCCACCATGCCCTCCCCCAGTGAGCGCAGCCACCAGTTCCGTCTTGTGCTTTGTCCCTCAAAATCAAGTTTATGCAGGACAAGGAATCCCACCATATGAGTAACCATCTAAGAGTCAAGGCATGTCAGCAGTAGCAATGCGTACCAGACCCAACTGGTTAGTCATCACCCCAGTGGAAGGCACCTCCTGCACACTACGTGGAGGAGAGTTTAAAATTATTATTAATATTCTATTACAGGTATCTTATAAATGGATGTGTGACTCAAATAACAAAAACTTAAGAGAAAAAAGCGAAATGTGTTAAACACAGCTTTTAGTATGCATGTGTTGCTTGTTTTGTCCTCCTGTAACTTAAATGAATACTGATGAGATGCTGCAGTGCAATTATTAATGTGATGCTGCAATCTAGAAGTCAGAGCCTTGGAATTTTGTGGAGTGTTATTTTTAAGACTCAAGAATTCAAGGAAAAAAAGAAAAAAAGAGGGCTGCTGCCTGCTTAAGCGGCATAACCACTATTAAGCTTTCCATTTAATGTGCACAGAGAGAAAGAATAAATTTTACACTCTACATCCAGACCTTCCATAGAGCTGTGAAACAACAGTTGTACCAGACTTCTGCCCAAACAGGAATCATAATATTCCAATCAGTGAAAAGTCCTTTATTACTGACAACGGCAGAAGGTCAGAACCTGAGGTCCATAGCTCACCAATCTCTCTGTTAATGCCTTTCTTTATGCAGGGTATATTCTGCAAAGGATAACGTGAATTTTTTCCCTGTTTTATTGTACTTCTTTAAAGTACACAGACATAACTTAAGAGAACTACATTTTCATTTCACATAAACAAGCTTCTTTACAGTTTGTGTTTTGAAGTAGAAATCCAGGTTTCCACAACTCGCTCTCACTCCCTGTCAAGCACACTGTGAAAACTCTGTGCTTGCCAGGCCAGTATCACAGTAACTGAAAGGAACCAGCAGTTCAGGAGAAGCATTTCTACTTAACCTGAAAACCTAGTGGAAAAAGAGGAGGGGAAAAAAAAGACTGCATCCCATCTGTTGAGCGTTATGCCCTAACCCTAAAGCACAATGGTTTTCTCTTATTTCTGTAGTTTGTATTTTAGTTTGTGACATGCTTTGCTACTCTGCCCTGCTGTGCTCTCCCGGCCCCAACACACCAGGTATGGGAGCGCAGCTGACTGCCAAGGCAAAGAGCAGCACCCCTCCTCTGTCCTGCACCGAGCTGGCCAGCCAGGACTGAGAGCAGAGCAGCCCCTCGCAGCGAGCGCCAGGAGGACGAAGTCCAGAGGGACAGAGCATTCTGCAGACACCCAGTAGAGAGAGGGGGATGAGCGACAGGGTCCCACCACCAAGCCAGAACACACTCCTCGCTGTACTTGGGGCTGTTCCCCACCTCCCCCCAGAAATGCAACCCAAACATGCCAAAGGACCTGCCAGCCCATACCAAATCGGTAATTTGCAGGCACAGGGAAGGGGGCAGGACAACAGAAGTTTATGAAGAAGGTGTTTAAGAAGTCTCCTAAGCAGCAAGGACCGCTGCCTGACACTACATGCAGCCTTGTACACTACAGTTACGCAGTTTTCAACTACTCTGCTGCTTGCTCGTTTCCATAATACACTAATAGAGGTGACACAACAGGCTATCGTTGCTCTTGCTTAAGACTGCTACAAATGAGTACTAATGACTTCTTGGTACAAACGTGCATCTTCTGCAGAGCACGCTGTCGATTATGCTATACAGATGCAGCGGCTTTCAGCAGACAAACACATCAGCACTACCAAACAAGAAAGTGCACTGCAGTTTTAGGGGTGGTTAAAAAAAAGTTGGAACATTTTACCTGTTCTAAGAATGAAGAAACTATACCATTTTAAGCAAAGCCAAAGGATATGCTGGTGGGTGGTTTTTAAACTTACTTTTCCCATTCTACTTACATGCTATTTACCACAACATTTGTTTTGCTATCAGGTACCTTGAGCCGGCAGAGGTAAATACAGATGTTTGTGTACTTGATCCATCACAAAACCGATGCACTTCAGAAGAGAGATCACACGTTCTTACCATACACTCCTTTGTCCAGGAGAAGTAAGAATTCATCCACTGCATTTCGCATCTCGGACTCAGTAAGATCCAGCAAAGAAACAACTTTGAAATCCAGCTGTCTTAGCAAATTAGTCAATTCATAGACATCTACCATCGGTGCCTTGAGCTGGGGGTGATTCCAGTAGCTCATGTTTCCTATTAACAGGGCTACCGAGTCTGTTGCTGCAAAGGCAAAGGAAAAACAAAACACACCATGTTTATATTTTCCATGGGTTTGATACCTTTACATTTAATTTCTTCTGAAGCGAAAATAGTACCCAATCTCACTGAAGGCACAACATTTCGTATCATTTTAAGTGTTATCCTACATCAAAAATACAGCTCAACTCTCTTCTCATCCAAAAAACCCATCAAGAAGAGTCACTAAGGTTATCTCCCATTTCTTTCATCTTTCTGAAAGCACAGACAATTATTGAATTCCCCCATGCAAGAAGAAATTTAATAAACATGAAATTTCTTGTATCAAGTTGCCAAAGCTATGGCCAGTATACTTTCCCCAAACCCTGCAATTTTCTTATGCTTCTTAAAGGCCAAACAAAAATCCACCAAACACAAAAGATCACTTTGACATCTCCATCTCCTATGTCCCGTCTCCCTAAAACACGGCACATTTATGTGGAAACTTTTACAGGTCAGAAGTAAAAAGTCTTTTTCTGTTTGTGAAGGTTTCTTTTTACCATTGCTCTGGTTAAAAACAATTATACAGAGATACAAGAAATTTACAAAATTCAGAGGGAAGTCAACTGATATTCTCACAGTTTGAGAAATGTTCACTTTGATTTTAATATAGTCAGAAGTAATTCTGTCAGAACGAAACAAAACAGCAATGAAAACTTTTTAAAGTCCTATTGACAGAAATGCTTTAGAGACCACTAGCCTGATTTTTGTCCAAAAATCGCAGACTAAGTTACAGAAAGGCACTTATTCAAAGCAAGGCATTTCCTCCCTGGTTTGTTACTTCTCCTCTCCAGTAGGAATTATTGTCCCATAGTTCTGGAGGCAAATGAGGTCATGCAATGTCCCAAACCTGCTCCGGAGTCAGCAACCCTGCAGAGCTAGATCCAGAAGAGAATCTCCGTCCCTAGCTTCAATGTCCTAGCATTTCACCTCCTTCAAATGAGAGGTTTTCAACATTTTTGCAGCTGAACAACCTCCACGGGCTTGAACAGTGTAAACTATTTTAAACAGCAGAGACAGAGACTTGATGACAGTGGCATACCGCCACTGAAAAACACTTTACAAGGTACAAGCTTTCTAATTAATTTAGAAGAGATGAACCAGGACTGGCGAGCACTTACCCTCCCTCCCACACTGATGAGCATACTGAGTGGTAAAATTTTGACCGAGGCCATCAGCCTTTCCACCTGATTTAGCATCAACAAGACAACATGCCTGACCACAGTCCAGTCTACTATGCAAATTTAAGAACGTGACTGAAAAACCCCAGCAACTATTCTTCGTAACACACATATGCTATTCATCTATCTTTTTGAGCTTCGGCTCAGGATCCAAGCGTCCACACACCGTGCAGAGGAAGAGCTCAGCGTGAGGGACAGCATGCCCTTAGCAGACAGACTACCAATCCTTTTTATCACGTCATCCTAATACCACTACTTCTCACTGTCCAAGTATTCAAGGTAATGGAGTAAGTAACACACTTGCTACAGTCGTGGCCAGAGGAATTTGAAACAGTAAACTGAAACAGATGAGAAGTTGTAGATGCTCCACTGGGTCACTAAAAATACTAGTGCCATCAGCAGAGTTTACTACTGAAAGGACATGCAAGCATTACAAAGGGCTATAAAAGTACACAGAAGTCTTCCTCCGTGCCGCTATTTACATGCACTTCAGCTATTTCACTAGCAGTGGCAGAAGCAGCAATACTCAGAAGCAGCAAAATCTATTTCCTGGATATGAAATACATACATTCACCACAGCTACAAAACTACTTACCAACAGGTCTGTGATTTGATTGTTCTTGTAGGTCTGCTTGAAATAGATTAAAAGAGCAGATAGTCAGTAAGTATGGTCATAGTTGCCACTGTCCAAAAATGAACTGCATGTTCCACACAGCCATAGTCTACTGGTACTGCTTTACCTGACAAGTTACTCCTTTAAGACAAAAAAATTACTCTGTTTTGCTGGTGTTTTGAGGTGTTGTGCTGTTGACCTGATTTCCTGCATCCTCTTCCAGCAACCATAGCCTAGTAGCATATAAGTAGCTAGTTCTATAAATTAAGAAATAATAGATGCTTACAGTATAATTTTGAATCTCACAAACGGCACATGACCATTTTCAGTAACATGCAAACCAGTTCACCCTCTCCGAACGAAATGCAGACATGCAAGATGGGGGATGATTAGCAGGGATGACAATCTGTCTGTGAAAATTTGGTTATTTTGTACTTCACAGAGGGGTGGTAGTGCCAATGCTCTGCCACGAGGAACAGGTAAGCCATACGCCAAAGTGGTACGCTCGGGGTAACATTATGTCCGTGTCATGACAGTACCGCTTCAGTGACTAACACTATGTCTTGGCAAAAGTAAACATACCTTTGACGTCTAACCCAGGAAATTATACGACCTTTGTGACTTGAGATTTTGGGAACACTGTATCAGGGATAATCCCTTATGGAGCTCTATTCCCAGTCTACGTTTCTATAATAAACATCAAACAGGCTTTAGATCACATTAGCTCACTCCAAGATGAATTTAAGAGATATCCCAATTCAATACATCATGGGTGACAGCCAGACATCTTACATCTTTTTCACCTTGATCATCTGAAAAAGCAGCAATATACTAAAACCTAGAGTCCAAACAAGCCACAGGCAAGAACGCAAAAGATAATTCCTTCTGTATTTGTGTAAGTAGACATGCCGTATAAAAGAGCAGCTTTGTGTGATTTTACAAAGATAATAGCAACCCTAGGATTCATTATATTCTTCAAGTTAATTCATTGGAACCAGAAAAGCATGCTGCTCTTAACATGCTATCTGCCCCATTAAATCCCCAGTTATAAATACATTCAAGTAATGTCAAGTACGTATTGGAACCCAGCTAGGCCTCAGTGATTTGTAGCAGAAAGTAAAGATGCAAAATTAAAGTGTTTCAAAACTTATCACTTACCTGGTTTCTGAAGACCACTTAAATCTTCTGTGAGGAAATACACCAATAAGATCATAGTTTAAACAAGGAGCAAAGAATACATTTTTTTTAATTAATAAAAATATAATTAAGTGTCATGCCATTATTAATAGAAGCTGAACGTTAGGAAACAAACTACCTTTCTAAAATACTTTTGGCTTTGTGTTTCCATAAATCTAACCTTTCATACATTTATTCCATGAGCAGACAAGAGAAAATCCCACACCAATATACTAAGCTATGCTGGACACAGCATTATAATATAGTAGATCTCAAGACAAAAGGGAGAAACACATACTGTGCCTCAATCCCACCGACACGCAAGCAGCTCAAACGAGTAAGGAACAAGGTATCAGAATCACCCATTTGAAACATAGATGTTTGAAGGACTGCTGAAAAAGCAACATACTGAGCAAGAAATCTTACGTCGTGAAGCCACGTGTATTCAGAAAGACTTCAGACACAAAGTTCAAACATTCTAAGCTACCACAGGTTTCACCTATTTATTCTGGGAACGCTGGAGGCTATGAAGGAGGAAAAATGTCTGCGAGGCACCAGAAGTGTCTCAGAGCAGGCCTGCTCGCTGCAGTGGGGCCCCAGGCACCCACAAAAGCAGGCTCCGACATCCCCGTGGGAGACTGGGTGACAGAGGGCGTGCTGCTGTAGGTGCTCAGGCAGCTTGGTAGCAGAATGACGTTGCACCCAAGCAAACTGTAGTTTGGGTGTAGACCCCCCCAGATAACACAGCGGTTACCTTCTGCTTCAACGGGTAGTTGAGTTACAGGTAACCCGGAGGCTTCTGCACAGCACTCTGTCAGGGAAGGCAGACACCCCCAAGCCAGAAAAGATGTGAAGGCTCAAAGACGATCGGTCTCAGAGGCTATGCCACAGAAGTGGCTGACACCAAAACGTGTGTCACTTGTACGTTCCAGTGAGTGACAGCACACAATCCCCTCACAACGTTAAACCCTTAACAAAAGGGCTGAAGGGGAACATCAGTTCTGGTTAAACTTGGAACAAGAAACGCTGCAGAGCACTTTAATTCCAAGAAAATTCTACAATTTCATGAAAAAAACCCCCCAAAACGCAACCCCAAAACAGGGTAGAGCGCCATTTACTGTACTTTGCAAACGCATTTGTTTTGTTTCATTGATTAAGTAAGGGAGGCCGCTGTAAGCAGCCTGACATCTTTACATGTGATCCTCTACGATGTAAATATTACAGTCTTTAAGATGCTCAGTAATCAAGGGATGGTATCAACATTAAAGGTCACAATACACTCCTTCCTCCCCATTGCAGCAATGCAAAGGGGAACAGAAATCATCCTAATAAAGCTGGGGAAACACCTCCTGCGGAGACAGAGCTGACAGTGGAACTAGCTCTCTCCAGCTCGTCACTCAGGTTCCTAAAAACCTTCAGCTTTTCTTGCAAGTATGTTGCCTCCTGAGCGCAGCCAAAGAAATCCCAAGACCCGCATGTTTCACTAGAAACCATAAGCACAGGACACAAAAACCATGCAAAAATCAAACAAACAACTTTGAGTACTACAGAAGAAGAAAGTAGCTTTTTTTTCTCCTGTGTGCTCTAGATCATGGTATCAAGGTAAAGAAGAGAAGCACATGCAGAAGGAACATTGCATGGCACATCAATAAAATAGCGAAGCCCTTAACCCACGGATGCTTTTCAGCAACACACTCAACAATCTGTCATCCCCATCATTGATTTTTAACAATTGATTCACAACTAAAGGTTTACTTTACCTTCTGTGCACTCCACTGCCATAGCTTTCCTTCCTTGTGTTTTAATGGGGGGAAAAAATTGGAAGACAGTTGCTCTCAGTTATGAGAGTTAGCACACAAAGTGGAAGACAAAGGTCACTTCCAAGCTTCTCTGCATTCTGGCTCATTTTATAGCAATATAAACCAGCACTGACCACCACACTATACAGTAATTATTACTAGAACTCAGGAGTACTAAACTAGAGTATTTCTTAGACAGGAAAAAACTTGTCATATGAACTATACAATCGTATTCCCAGATATATCTGAAAGCTACACAAACAGATCTTTTGCCCTTTAGTTCACTGCAGATGGGTGCACACACCCTAGCTGTGTGGCATTCATTTATTCTGCTTGCTATGGATACTCGCACCTGGTCTGACTGCTGAACGACCCAGGGTAACACAGTCCATACCACCAAGGGTCAAACTGTTTTTCAGTCATCAAAAACCATGAAGAAAACAGCTTGCAATCTGCTGACAAATTTCTGTGCTGGTGCTTTGGGATTTTATGGTAACTTTAAAACTGAGATTATAATTATATACAATATATATATAATTACATAATACACATATAATTATAAAAGTCCATTTGCTGCAAGCAAGCACAGCTATTTTAACAAATGGATAAACTAAAAATACAGAAGGCATGTGCTTGGCTTAATACTAAAAGCTTCAAAAATAAATTCTAATCATAGGAAGAAACTGATAAATCAGCTGACCTATATCAAGCAGAAAAACTCGTTACCTATAACAACTTCTATCTTCTTGCTGTCTTGATCTTCCCGGTCATTGAATACGTGACACCAGTATGTCCCTTGATGTTTAACATCTACATAAGTTACCTACACAAGCATCGTCACAGTCACAGTCAGCCTGACAGACCCCAACAGAATACCTGTATCAATCTCATTGAAGCCCACATGCAAGAAAGAGTAAACACTAAAAGCAAAGCCTGAACAAGTCCAGAAGCTGCCGACACCCTCGTTCTTCAGTAAGATGAACAGCACGTGTGTTCAAGAAATGCTTTCAAGAATTGAAGAAAGAATCAAATTCACCGCACAGACTTGAGGTGCATTAAGCACGGAATGCAACAGCTCGTACAAATCAGAGTGCTTTGCAGTGCAGGACAGAAAGAGAAGCTTTCACTTTTACTGATACTTAGTCTTTGTTACGTCAAATATCCTGTAGCCTTATATCCTATGACTGCCATCTACAACATGCTCAGGATTAAAATGACACACCTGAAAGCCTCAGAACAGTATGCGTGTGTAAGAGAACAGAACAACTTATAGCGAGCACTTCCCTAAGAGGTTATCAAGCCTACAAAGAAGTCATTTTCTTCAAGGAAGCTTTATGTGAGAAGTCAAAGGTGAGTACACATTAGTCCCCCAAGGCTAGCACTCTGCAATAACTTACCATATAGACGTTTTTGCTCCCATTTGCCAAGGGAAATCCATTTCTGAACCACTGATAATGAGGAATTGGGTTTCCAACAGCTCCACATTCTAGTACCAAAGCATCCCCCACCGTCAGGTTTTGTGGCTGAGGCTGAATACAAATGTGCAATTTGTTTTCAGGCAAACCAATTAAGCTCCCTTAAAAAAAGGGAAGAAAAAAGAAAAAAAAAAGGTGAGACAATCTAATTGCATATAGACTAAAGAATTGATGACATAGGGCCACATCTTCCTGTAACTACAACAGACCGTTTTAATAGCAATGAAATTAAGTTACCTTCCTTTAAGAGTATGCTGAAAATGAGTAGCAATGGCTTTCCAGTTCTTCAGTTGAAAATAAAATGGAATGCACATCAAATATACTCCAGAAGCAAAAGCCAGGCCCCCATTGCGTTAGTTATTCCTGTCTGTAGGACTATAAAGGCTCCAGAGAAAGGAGCAAGTACAAAGAAGAGGAGTGGCTACCGAAGGATGGAGTGAAGATCCAACTTGTTTGCAAGTATGTGCACAGGAGTAAGAATATAAAACTGAAAACCAGTTAGTTTTAGCAAATCCCTGTTGTTCTCATTCTAAACTGAGCATCAAACCTTATGGGAAATACACTAAATAAGCCCAAAGCTAAAAATGCTTAACAAACATGTCCCCATATAGAAAAGTCTTTGGGGAAAAAAACCTATTCAGAAAAAACTAAATGCAGTAAATGGCTCAAATGGTTGAGCTCTCATCAAATAGAAAGCAATGAAAAGCCAGGAGGAAAAAATGTCTGAAAAAAGAAAGCAACCAAGGGAGCAGGAAAAGGAAAAAAAAAAAAAAAAAAAGAGAGACAATCAGCAGCTGAAACAAAAGATTTCATACCTAGTCAACACTTGCAAAAATGGTACTGTCAGTGTCCTCTACTTCAACTGAAATACCAGTAATCCCAGGCCAAACGGTACGGGAGATGGAGAGCGTTCCCTCAGTGTGAGCGCTGCAAACCCCTTTTAGGTTTCATTCTCAGGACCCTAAGAGGGAAAGTTACAGGAAGGAGCAATCCATCCTGCCCCTCATCCTTTTACCCACCACCAAGACCTACACATGTTAAAATTCTCTTCCACTGTGGTTACTCGTTGGCCAAGAGTTGTGGAACATAAAGCAAGGCACTAGTCTGTGGATACCTGCTGCTCTGTAGTCACCAAAACTTTTGCTACAAGTATGAAACAATATACTGCTGTTTTTCTTGGAATTTTTTTTTTTTTTTTAAGTAGTCATTATGAGGTTATTCATCTCTGCTTCCTGGTGCAATCAGCAAGATGTAAAAACTGAAGGTCTCTAACAGAATAGAACCTGAAGCACAAGCAAAGGAAAAGCAGAAGAAATCATTGCTTAGATAAGGGATGGAGAACATGTTTGAGATGAAGATGTATAAAGGTCACCTCCAATGACATTGCAATAGCTTTTGATCTTTTACTGGAAGATTGGTTCTCGCTCTTTTCCTGACATGAGTAATTTTTGTATGTGGGATGCAAGTGGAAAACACCTTTGACTCGTGACATGAGACCAAGTAAGCACTCTTCACAGTCTTAAGACAGTACAATTGATTTCCCTCCCACACATCTTTAGGCCAACAGCAAGCAAGTCCAGGCTATTCAATTAGAAAGTTCATAAAGGGTCGACTTCATGCATGAGTCAGTGCCTATTTAATGCCACTGACTGTTCTGTAAAACAAAACAAAAGCCCAAAAAACCCTACACACACCAGAAAACAAAGAGACACCACTCCAGCAGCCTCAGGAAACTGGAAATAAGTGCACAGTAATAACAGACTAGATCCAAGAAGTAAATTTCCAAGGTTTTCTTTATGTTCTACTAACAAATTCCAGTACTAGCTGGATACTATTGAGTAGCCAGCTATTTAATTGTATTTGCTTTCTGCTATTATTCACTCTCCTCACACTTCTTCCACTTCCATACTTTCACCATGTATACTGCAGATGGAGATTAACCCATCGCTGAAGCAGAGGTATGATCAAGCCAGTGCCATAAATTCACATGGACTTACATTGACACAGTTGAATTACTATGGCTACTCATTCCACAGTACCTAGGTTTTCTGAAGCGACCAGGCCTCCAGCATGCATGCACTCTGTAGTTTACTGTTTTGACCTTGTAGGTAAGGTAGAACTTCTTTCTAGGAAGGCAAGGAACCTCATCATATTCTCCTTTACCCAATTACGTTTTTCCTCAGGCTGGCAGCACACAGATGAAGGGGAAACAAACAGTCCTGACAGCCAGAGCCGATGTGGCAGATGTTCAGAACAGACTGCGTGTGTGTCCAGTCACTAGCAAGTTACAACAAGATGCAAACAGGTACAAAACAGGAGAGTTAAAGAACTGCTTTTCTGGTCCAAGAATCCTCTAAGAACTGAAAGGGTCTCAGGCTGTATTTGTTTTCCATCTATATATTCTTATCCACCACTGTGGAATTTCATTTCTCTTCTGCTTTTGTGACCGGCACAAGAGCCCAATAATTGGATTCTGCATTTTTAATGAGCCCTCCCTCACATCTGTGCAAGACAGCATTGTGGATCCAAGTTCCTCTAACAGGTGGGAAGACAGACTTTCAGAAGACAATGGTTTTGCCACTCACCATGAGATGTACCCTGGAGATCACAAACTTCAAGTCGTGCCCACCGGCTGAACACAAAGGAAGATTCACTGTTCACTCGACAGATGTAAAAGCCAGAATCATTTACATTCACTGGATTCAAAACGAGCTCTGGAGAATTTCCATGGGGAACCTGAATTACAGATGAACCAAGAAATATTTAGACTGATTTAATCTAATCCAGGATCAAACATTAGAATATTTATTTCAATGTCAGTAACACCAACCTCAACTTCTTCACCTACTTGAAAAACTTTTGAATGAGAAACTCTTGTTCTACACATTTAGTAGCTCAGAGACAGCCTTTCTTTCAAGAAGAATTCATATGCCTCTATTTAAGACAATTTTCAGCCAGTTGAAAAGCTCTTCCTGAAATTGATAGTTTTTACTTTTCTCCACAAATGACTTGGAATAATTTCTTAAACACTACTCCAACCAGCATGTGTGTTACCTTCAGCTCTAGTCTGAAGACGTGTTCAACTACGACCAGGAAACTGCACCACTCTTTCAAAGAAAAATAATTTTTTACTACATCTATATTTTAACAGTCATCAGCAGGAAATAACTGCAATCTCATTTTTAAGCCATGCTTTGGATGACCTAGATAAACTTTTAGACAGGTGAAGGAAATGAGATAAAAATTTTACTCCTAACAGCAATTTAAAATACCACCGGTATACTGCATTTTTACAAATAGTATTTACAATAAAATAACATTAAGAAAAAAAGGGTGTTCATCTTGTAGCAAGATAACCAGGACCAGAAGCATGGATATAACTGCTGCCACTCAAATTCCAGAAATAATACGCATTCCAGCATTTTACTGAAGAAGTCTGTGGCACCAGCAAGTTCAGGCCTTCAGCTGTTCGTTCTTAGGAAACCAGTTTCCATCTCTCCAAGACCAACAGTGACTGGCATCTGTTGCAGCGTGGCAGTCTCTCAGTGACCCGTACTAAACTTCTTAGTAGACTAACAACTAAACTTATAGTTTCCCTACTGCCACATTACAAGATTAGCCTCCAAGGATGAAGTGGTCTGAATACAGGAACCACCTTATTGTTTCAGCACATTGATAGGGGCATTATGCAGCACTCCTCAAACTTCTGGGTTTTTTAGTATATATAGCAATCTTCTCTCACTGTAAATAAGAATACCAGTCTTTATTAAAAAAAAAAGTGTAATCCAAAACCATTAACTATTATTTTCACCACTTAAAAACCCCTATATTCTGTATCAACTATTACCTCTTTTTCCTGTTTGAACCACTGGTAATGCACAAATGGGTGTCCTGTTGCCCAACAGCAAAGCTTGACAACCTGACCAGAGAGCACTGCTTGAGAGTCTGGCTGTACAACAATCTTTATACCTTTAAAAAACAATTCACACATAGGAAAGTTATTGAGAAGCACAAGTTCACAATTTAAATTTGCATTTAAATTGTCCTTTGAACAAAGTTTCTGTCATCAAATATAGTTGAAAATAATTTGTTTGTACTGTGTATACATGCAATTCCAGTTAGTTATATGACTTTAAGACATTCAAAATTGTTTTCTGCTACACAAAATCTATGCTCAAATTGATCAGTGCTAAACCGAGTTTACTGAAGATTTAAAGTAGATCATTCAGACATTTTAATTTCAGGATACTTCAATTCCTCTTGCTCTTTACTCACTAAAGCAAATACTAATTCCAATAGCATCACAGGTATTCCCAGTTCTAAAAGTTTGCTCACTCCCAACAATTTCTTTGTGGATCAAAAAAGAGTTAGTTTAACTACAACACAGTGCGTTTTTCTACTATTCCTCGGGCAACCTTACCAGTTACGCCTTTGACTAGAACAAAGGGCTGGGGTTTTCTTTTGCCAATACGCAAGGTAAAATTTTCCACTTCAAATTTTAACTGCCAGGAAATAGCATGAGTGAAATTCTGACACTGGTCTGATATGATCCAGTTATTTTCTTAACCTAGACCATTCCAGAGATCTTGTTACAGCATGACCCAAAAACAGATCCACTAGTATAACCAAGGTCATCAGACGAAGAGGAGGGGCAGGGAAAAAAGCCAACTGCAGAACAACAAGTTTAACCTCACATTGCTGTCAGAAAAATACATGGTCTTATGATCAAGGTATTCAGCAACACTGAGCTGAGAAGCCATCCAAAAAATCTGCAGTTTAAAGCATTATTTGCTATGGATGGTAAAACACATTCAACAACCCCAGTGGAACCACAAGCAATACTACACATTAACGACGAGTTGCTGTACCAGCATTGTGGGTTAACCCCGGTGAGCAGGTAAGCACCACAGTCCCCATCCAGTGAGATGGGGGAAGAGGGAAAGGAAGAGTAAGAACAAGAAAGCTTGGAGGTCAAAATAAAATGAACAGACAAGAAACTGTTTAATAAGTGAAGGATGAGTGGAGGAATAGGGAAAAACAAACAAGTGACGCAAAGGCAATCACTCATCACCTCCTGTGGGCAAACCGATGCCCAGCCAGTTCCTAAGCAAAAGATGGCTAGGTCCTCCAAAACCCCCTCTTCTCCCTTCTATTGCTGAGCATGAAAACCTAAAACACAGCACCATATGAGCCGCTACGAAGAAAACTAATTCTATCCTAGCTAGGCCCAGCACAACTAGTCACCGAAAAAGCACAGAAGTAGTGCACAGCACAGAGGCACTTCGCTCCGATACAAAACAGGTCCTTTTTGAGTTGGTCTAATATCCCTGTTTTGGGAGAAAGCAGTTACTTCTTTACAGTTTAATGAAAGCACATTGCAGAAGCTGAAAGAGTAGTCTGGTACAGAAGCAGTATTCCAGATTGCTGGGGGAATAATCTTACAGAATTGTACAGAGTAAAGCAGAGGCTGTGTAAAAAAATAGCTGCAAAGAGATTGCAAATATCCCAGTACAAGACTCAACATTAACATTTGCTCCAAGCCACCTTATTACACTCTGCCAGGAGTTTTCTTTTTGCCTGCTTCTTTTCTCCTCACCTTTAATGGCTTAGTCACTCTCAGAACTTTTTCCTAACAGAAGAAGTTGGAGCAAACATACCATGACAATTTGATCAACAGGCTGAAACTCGAGCAGAAACCCATGTGGTCAGACTCAAACAGAGATTATACAACATTTGGAAATCACATAATCTTTGCCTAGCAGGGAAGCGGGCTGTGTTAACTTCCTCCACACACAGTCTTCGTCTGAAATAGTTGATCACACAGGCAGCTACTCCGAAGTAGCTATACAGGACTTGAAAATTCCCTGCCTGTCTTTCTCTAAAATAACTTCCCTCTATACCCCAGCCCTGAAGATTGCTACCTCAGTTCCTCATTTAACCCTTCCTCCACTGTTTTTAGTTTTTAAAGGGAGTGTGTTAAGAACAGTTTCTGAGCATCACAAACACCTAACATTAACCACGACAAACAGGAATTATATTATTTCGATTTAAAGGAAGAAAAATAAAGATGACTTGCTCTTGCCAAAGACTACCACTTAAAAAAAAAAAAAAGCCAAAAGCTCTTCTGATTTGCATCACTAATGTCTCTTAAGAAAGTAGTTGAGAAAAAAAATTCTCTGAAAGATTAGTATTTTGCACTCCTTGGAAGCATTACAAACAAATTCTAAGAAACATGATTCATAATTTCTTCATAGTTTCATTTATTTTCCTGCAATTCATTCAGCACTATACAGGTACTTCCTGCAAGCACCACAGAATTTAATGGTTCAAAAAGAAAATTTTTTGGCTCAATTTTCTGAATGATTACAAAGATAGGCAAATACTTATTCAATGTTCCTTGGAAAATGCAAAGCTCAAGTTTTACCACTGAGGATGGCAAACTGACGTTTATGGTTACCTGACTTTGAAACATGCAGTGCAAATCAAGTACTCATATTCTTACCTATAATCCAACTGTTACGTTCTTAGCTTACACACCAGTAAACTTTTCAGTCATTTCTGGAAACTCTGCCTCAGTTACTCACATTCAGACTGAAGCACCTAAACCGCTGCAGAGGAAAAATACCCCTTCGCTCTTGTTTCAATCACCACAGCTCAGTGAGGAACAAGATGCTTAGGCTTTCTTACTACCAAATAGGAGAAGTTTAAAAGTTATTATTACTATTTGATGTCTTCATAGGAAGAAGATTTTCTGTGGAGCTAACCCAATGTGACAGGCAAGTCCCTCAGCCCTGAGACACAAACAAGTTCTGGAACTTGGTTCTGGGAGTCTGTGATTCTCCAAGAGCACCTTTGTATTGCTGCAAACAAAGCCATGGCCCAGCTTGTAATGATACAACTCTGCCTCAAAGGTACTGAAGTAGTAGCACTGCCAAAACAGACCACTACACACCATCAAACTGTACACTCCTTAATCAGTACACTCCTAACGCTCACAAATGTTTGTGTCTTTTCAGCTGCATCAACTAAGCTGGTAAAATAGAGTCTAACAAACCAGTATGACAGCATTGAGGTCTTACATTAAACAATCCCACTCCTAAAGGAACTTGAGCAACACCTAAGCTCTTTTTTGTGTATTAGACAAGTCCAGCTCCAACCACCCCGAACATTTAAATAAACTCACTGAAAATATTAAGGCCTACCACTTCTTTTTAAATAGTTTAAAATTGTTTTTGACCTAAACTTTCTTCGAATACCTTTTGCTTCAGTTTCTCTTGGTCCCAGTTTCTCAGTCTCTATGAAGCTACACAGTCCTCCGAAGAGGAGGCTGAATCCATTCTATCACAAATCATCATGTTACACAACAGATGAATTCATAAAAGATCATCTCCAGGGGGTCTTGACAAAAGTCTCCTTTATTGGCTTGTTCTCCTCCACACAAGGATATCCTAGCTATCTGTCCAGTTCTTTAATTGATACCACTATCTCTCAATTCTGCTATGTAGCCAGTTCTTGTTTTACCGAGGATTTAGTCTTCATTACATATTTCAAAGTGTAACTTGACTGACAGCCACACAAATATCCTCAGTTCAACAGTGGTGATACTTGAGATGATCACAGATGAAGCAAGCACACCACTTGCTCAGTGTGGGCACTCCGCAGTATGAGCATGAACCAGGACTATTCTTGTTTTCAGTACTCGCCCAGTAACCACCATATGGAGAACAATAAAAAGGAACGAGCATTCACAGTGCAGGACAGCACACTACACCTATGCCTCCACCTCAACGCTTGCCACAATCCACTCACAGCAATCCAAGACCAATTTCGCTCTCTCCACCAGGCTTACAGTATACTTTGCTAGACTGAGCTGACATGGTACTCAGTCACATCTCATTCAACACATTGTGGTCCTCCTAGTACAACGAGGAGCAGCAGCCTTAACGAGATGAAATGGCTGCAAAGCATTACCGTAGTTTACTTGAAAAATTCCAAGGTTGTCTTAACAATGGTTCTCAGCCCATGGCTTCTTTTCTCACACTGTTCAAAGAATAGGACAGCCATCAGTACAGCGAGACTAGCAAGCTCCTTGCTTCCACTCCCTGCTCTGAAGAGAAGCTTTGGTAACCTCCTAGTAGGCTGAGTTTCACCACGTGCTGAAGGAAGAGGACATTAAAAAGGGCCCTGGTTTGCATTATAGCAAGAAGTACTTGGCCTATACGGTCTTACCCATGCATTCCCTTGCGTTGCCCCACTTCCAGACTTTTTGTGAAGAAGCAAGCTGGATGTGGCAGCAGAAAATAATCTAGTTCTATCCTAAGTTACTTTGTTTTACTGTCCAATTAGCAAGTCGAATGGCATCTAATATGCACCAGCACTGGCACTAATTGGACCCTTTCCCTTCCATTAGGGTACGCTATGAAACGCAGCTAATGAAACCCGTAGCCTGAACAGATGGCTGGCAACACTACTTGTCTAACTCAACTGCTTCAGTTCTGTAAGCATCTCCCAAAGGCACAGCTTGACACAGAACCCGAGGCAGCAGAGGAAATGACAGCACCTGTCATATCCATGCAGCCAAGTCCAAGTCTACAACAATACTGCATTAAGCCTGCTTATCTACTTGGCTTACTTTTAATCTCAGAATCCTATGTGTCAATTACTGTGGTAATCATATGAACACCAATTACCAGAATTCAAATACTAAACATGTTTTTACTTACCGTAGAAAATGAATACTTCAGTGTTTCCAGCGTAAAGCACACAGCTGCAGCAAAAGCACAAACCAGAACTGACCTGAGTGGCTGAGACACTGGAGAGCCTCTGTATGCTCCAAGGCCTGCAAGAACTCCACAAGCTCCACCACAGTGCAACCCCGATCCCCCAGCAGCTTCAGGAGACTCCAGCTGGGACTTCCTTCTGGCTCCAGCACTTTGAGAGAACACTGCTCTAAATCCAGAGGGCTACAAAATAACATGAGAAAGTAATGGCATAGACCTTCTTAGTACTTTTTCCTCAGAAAAGGGCAGAGTTAAAAATTACTTCTAGACAAACAAAAAGATTTAAAAAAAAAAAAAGAGATGGGAAATTCCTATCTGATTTGGACATATTTGCAGTCTTTCTTTCAAGTTTCAGGAGTTCCGAGGTTATACAGTGCCACCGCCACAGACGGAAAGCAGTATTGGCGAGTTGCACGCTACCGAAGAGATGCTGTCCCTAACAACTCTGACCATACGTATTAAGAGATCTTCTAAATTTTCACTTTCTAAAGTCTCAGCAGAAAAACAAGTACAGCACCTTTTATTTTCAGGTGCCTAATTCAGAAGCAGTGAAGAGTGAGAAAGAATCTAACTTGAAAGTCCAGGAAGACTTTGATTTCAGAGTAGTTGTTAAAACGAGTGACTGCTGCAGCTTAACTGATACACACATCCATTGCTACAGCACAGTTAACTGCTCCCATGAATTCATCTCCAGGTACAAACACGAACAGTTTTAAATTCTGGTGGTACGCCTTCGTGCAGACGAATCACAGCAGATTAAAATAACACAGATAATAAGGAAATGAATACAGCTATGGAAAGGGAATGCAAGTTTATGTATCCCCACTAAAAAGATTCATCAGTGTTTCTTTCATTAAGTCACAGTGCCATGCACACCTGGAAGTCAGATATTTTCACTTATCAAGTAGACCTTCATAGTATTTTACTGCTCAATACAGAGAAACAAACATAGCCACAGGCCCTGCAGTATGACAGAGGGGTCATATTGTAGTTCTCAGGTTCTATTTCCCTGTATTAACAAATACAGCCATAACAGAGAAAGGACACATCTTCGCAATGCACATTCAAACGAAATCTTGAAAAGCCACAGGAAGTGAAACGATCAGGAAGCGATCGAGAGAATGTGACCTAGGGAGAAAGTTGAAGAAAACGGGTGTGTTTACCCCAATACAGACAAACGGAGCTGCAGGGTACAGCCAACAAGCATCTTCCACGCTCCCTGTCTCCGGCAAGCAGCTCCTGCACTCGTGCGAGGGGAGTCAGGCAAGGTACAGGGGTGCTCCCCGCCACAAAGGTGGCACAGCAAAACCCCACACTACCTGCACCCCGCTCCTTCTTCACTGGAACCCCTCCCACGGGACGAAGCATCATCTCCTGGAGATGGGCTCCGTGTTCTCCATCCTGCGGCCCCAGCGCGGGGCCTTGGGCCAGGGGACGCTCCCTTCCTGGGCACAGACGAAGCGGGGAGGGACAGTGGCGCCGGGCACCTCCGGACTCCGGGAGAAGCGGCACAAGTCAGCCGCAGCGTGCAGCTGCGGAGCACAAACTCACAGGGGCGCGGGGAAGCAAACACAACCCCCC